>JAQQSW010001032.1:0-23359 GCA_028646575.1 Pseudocheirus occidentalis
AAATATCTCATTTGAACCTCCCAATAATCTTGGAGAACAGGTTTTATTATCCACATTTTATAGCCGATGAAACTAGGGCTGAGAGATGAAGTAACTTGCCTTGAATTATACAAATAAGAAGTTTCTGGGGCAGCTAGGTGGCACAGTGAGTAGAGCACCGGCCGTGGAGTCAGGAGTACCTGAGTTCAAATCTGGCCTCAGACACTTAACACAAAAACTAGCCGTGTGACCTTGGGCAAGTCACTTAACCCCAACTGCCCTCCAAAAAGCAAACAAACAAATAAATAAATAAATAAATAAGAAGTTTCTGAGGCTGGATTTGAACTCAGGTCTTTCTGACTCCAAGTACAGCACTCTACTGTGTTACCTATCTGCAATAACATTATTCCATTTATGTGGTATAATTTGTTTTCTCATCCCCTAATCAATAGCTAACCATTTCGTTTTCAGTTTCTTGCTATCATAAAAGGGTTGCTATGAATATTTTCTTTAAGCATATTCCTAACTGAGGAATTTCTTTTTTTAAAATTAAATTAAATTAATTTTTGTTACATTTTAAGTTCTGAACTTTCTCTGTCTTCCACCTCACACTAGAGAAGGCTGCCATTTGACACAGATTTATGAATATATATAAAACCACACTATGCATACTTCTATTTATCAATTCTTTTTCTGGTCATTTGTGGTTGATTTGAGTATTTATAATATTCATAATAACTTAGTTGTTCACAATTTTTTTTCAAATAAATTGCTATTATATTATATTTTATTTTATTTTATGTTTATTCATTTTATTGTGATCATATTTCACTTTTTATTATTTTATGCAAATATTCCATTTTTTTTTCTAAAATCAATCAACTCATCATTTCTTTTCCTTTTTCGCCTTTTTGGAGGAGAAGGCAGGGCAATTTGGGGTAAGTGACTTGCCCAAGGTCACACAGCTAGTTAAGCATTAAGTGTCTGAAGTCATATTTGGACTCAGGTCTTCTTGACTCCAGGGCCAGTACTCTATTTATTGTGCCACCTAGCTGCTCCTAGCTCATCATTTCTTGCAACATAGTAGTATTTTTTCTTTTTTAAAAAAGTTATTTATTTTTAGTTTTCAACATTCACTTACATAAGTTTTAAATTTTCTCTCCCTCTCTCCCCTTCCCTTCCCCAAGATGGCATACAATCTGATATAGGCTCTACATATACATTCCTCTTAAGCATATTTTCACATTAGTCATGTTGTATAGAAGAATTAGAACAACCGGGAGGAACCATGAGAAAGAAAAAAAACAAAACAACAAAAAGAAAATTGTCTGCTTTGCTCTACAGCCTATACTACAATCCCATACTATAGCCTATTTAACCATTCTTCAGTTAATGGGCATCCTCTCAGTTTCCAGTTCTTTGCCACATCCAATAGAGCTACCACAAATACTTTAGAACATATAGTTTCTTTTCCTTTTTCCCTGATCACCTTGGGAAGCAGACCTAACAGAGGTATTGCTAGGTCTAAGGGTATACACAGTTTTCTAATTTGGAGGGCATAATTTCAACTAACAGAGGAATTTCCGTACCAAAGACTATGGACATTTTAGTCCCCTCTCCCCTTTTTTTGGTTGACTTCAAATAAATTTGAGTGAGAATTTTTCTGCTCAGGGAAATATGCCCTTCTTTTCTCTTCAACTTCTCTCTGTCAGTGTAGTAGAAAGATGCCAAACAAATCTCAGAATAGTTAGCTCCCTGGGTGCCTCAAAATCAGGTCAGCTAATTTAATTAACAAAAACACAGTTTATCACACTGCACCACAAAGTCAATCCAGCTCTACCAGAGAAGCTTTGATTCTGTTATGCCTCATGGCTAATTAACAAATCAGTCCATTTCTCATAGTGTTGATTTCATTACTGATAACAGTTGTTGGGTTGGATTTTTTACATTAATTTTTTATAATTTTGCATTAATTTTCATTTCCCCTAATATATTGACATTGCAATTTGGTGAAATTATGTCCTAACAAATATTAAAAAGTGCCCCTATGAGGGGGAGATAATAAAAGTGGGATGTGAGGAGAGATAAGACTGTAGTTTCTCAGAGGGTATGTTGGTGAAGTCTAAAACTCTGGCAGACTTCAGGTATGGTCCAATGACAGACTGGGTATCCTAAGCTCAGTTTAATGAAACTTGGGGAGGCTAATCACCAGGAAGTTGGTTGCTGTTTGGTCATAATCTTATGAGATGGGAGGAGTTGTGTTCTACATTGGCCAAGAGAATATCCATATGTATGAAATTATAAATACTTAAATTAATGATGAAGTATTTTCTTGTTGATAAAATGGAGGAATACCAAGAGATTCTGCTAAGGAAGCTGTCTGTTTCTCTCTCTCTGTTTCTATCTCTGTCTGTCTCTCTCTTTCATCAGCACATAACTAAATAGCAAAACACTCCAGTATATTTTCCAAACCCCAAAAGAAGTCACAGAGTCAAACACAACTGAGAAATGAGTGAACTCAAACTATTTCAGTGGAAAATGACAATAAATGTCAGATTTCCCTTCTTGGTGTAATGCCTGTGGCCAGTACCAATACTTAATCCCAGACTAGTTTACTACACACACACACACACACACACACACACACACACACACACACACACACACCCCAAAACATCTGCCTAATGCAAAATATAATTAGGATGGCAAATCTGCCAATGTACATATTTATAAACACACATCATGTGTAAAAAAAATCTGTTTGTTGATAATAGTAATAGCTAACTTTTTTGTTTTTTTAACATTCATTCTTATAAGACTTTTATTTACAAAATTTTCATCTCTATCCACTCATCCCTGCCCAAGACAGCAAACAATCTGATATAGGTTATACATGTGTAATCATGTTAAGCATATTTCCACATTAGTCATGATGTGAAACAAGGACCAAAACAGGGAAAATCATGAGAAAGAAAAAAAAACAAAAAATGAAAATAGTATGCTTCTTTTTATGGATGTGGATAGCATTTTCCATAATGAGTCTTTTGAAATTGTCTTCAATAATTTTATCATTGAGAAAAACTAGGTCTGTCATAGTTGATCATCCCATCATGTTGCTATTACTGTATACAATATTCTCCTGATTCTTTTTTAAATTTTTGCACAATCATATTTGAACACGTTTCCACATTAAGTCAAGTTATAAAAGATGAATCAGAACAAAAAGGGGAAAACCACGAGAAAGGAAAAAGAGAAAGAAAATAATATGCTTCAATCTTCATTCAGACTCCATAGTTCTTTCTCTGGATGTGAAGAGTATTTTCCATCACGACTCTTTTGAAATTGTCTTAGATCATTGTATTACTGAGAAGAGTTAAGTCTATCAAAGTTGGCCATCACACAGTGTTGTTATGACTGTGTGCAATGTTCTCCTGGTTCTGCTCACTTCACTCAGCATCAGTTCATATAAGTCTTTCTGGGTTTTTCTGAAATATGCCTGCTTATCATTTCTTATAGCATAACTGTATTACATTTCATTCATATACCACAACTTATTTAGCCAGTCCCCAAATGATGAATATCCCCTCAATTTCAATTCTTGGCCACCACAAAAAGTGCTATTATATATATATATTATATATAATATTATATATATAATATATAAATATATATTATATATAAAATATTTATTATATATAATAAATGTATTATATATAATAAACATGTGGGTCCTTTTTCTTTTTATTATATCTTTGGGGTACAGACCTAGTAGTGGTATTGCTAGATTAAAGGATATGCATAGTTTTAAAGCCCTTTAGCCATGGTTCCAAATTGCTCTCCAGAATGGATGGAGCAGTTCACCACACCATCAACAATGCATTAGAGTCCCAATTTTCCCAAATCTTCTCCAACATTTATAATTTTCCTTTTCTGTTATATTAGCCAATCTGATAGATATGAGGTAGTACTTCAGAGTTGTTTTAATGTGCATTTCTCTAATCAATAGTGATTTAGAGCACTTATTCATATGACTATAGGTAGCTTTAATTTCTACTTCTGAAAACTCCCTCTTCATATCCTTTGATATGACTTGTAGTCTTATAAATTTGACTTAGTTTTCTATATGTTTGAGAAATAAGACCTTTATCTGATGCCTGCATCACAATGGGCACAGGCCAAACTGAAGAGTGTGGAATGATGAGACATGAGCCAGGCAGATTCTGTCATAGGAGTTCCAATTTATTGATCAGAGAGCAGGGTTTATATAATGAATGTAAAGCAATTATCTCTTGGGTTCCCATGAGAGAATGTTTAATATCCTGGTTCATTTACATACATCTTTAAAACATCTGTATGTTTTAATGTCCTTGCTCCCTTGCATCCATCTATGTCTGGGTCACTGTTCAGTTATCACATCCTAAATCCCTGCAAGTCAGACCTTCACAAGGAGCTGGCTTGGGCTAAATCCTGGACCAGACTCTTCCCATGTATTGACCAAGTCAGGACTGGCCCTCGACATTTATCAAAAACATTGACAGTAAAAATTGTTTCCCAGATTTATGCTTTCCTTCTAATCTTGGTGGCATTGGTTTTGTTTGTGCAAAAACTTTTAAATTTGATGTAATCAAAACTATCCATTTTATATTTCATAATGTTCTCTCCTTCTTGTTTGGTCATAAATTCTTCCCTTCTTCATAGATCTGACAAGTAACCTATTATTTGCTCTCCTAATTTTCTTATGGTATCACCCTTTATGTCTAAATCATGTATCCATTTTGATCTTATCTTAGCATATGGTGTGAGATGGTGGTCTATGCTTAATTTCAGCCATACTTTTTTCCAGTTTTCCTAGCAGTTTGTGTCAAAAAGTGAATTCTTATCCCAGAAGCTAGTGTCTGGATTTATCAAACAGTAGATTACTACACTAATTTACTACTGTGTCTTGTGTATCTAACCTATTCCACTGATCCACCACTTTTATTTCTTAGCCAGTACCAAATAGTTTTAATGATTACTGCTTTATAATGGAGTTTTAAATCTGGTATGGCTAAGCCACATTCCTTTGCATTTTTTCATTAATACCCTTGATATTCTTGACCTTTTATTCTTCCAGATGAATTTTAGTATTTTTTCTAGTTCTATAAAATGATTTTTAGGAGCATGGTATGACACTGAATTACTCATTAATAATTAGGTATTAATTTAGATAGAATTGTCATTTTTATTATATTAGCTTGGCCTACCCATGAGCAATTGATATTATTCTGATTGTTTAGATCTGATTTTATTTGTGTGAAATTTGTTCTGTAATTGTGTTTGTTTGGATCCTGGATTTTTCTTTGCAGGTAGACTCCCAAATGCTTTATATTGTCTGCAGTTATTTTAAATGGAACTTCCCTTTCTATCTCTTACTACTGGGTTTTGTTGGTAATATATAGATATGTTGAAGATTTGTGTGGGTTTATTTTGTATCCTGCAACTTTGCTAAAGTTATTATTTCAAGTAGTGTTTCAGTTGAATCTCTAGCATTTACTAATGCCATTTTCAAAGGATAACAGTTTTGTGTCCTCGCTGTCTATTCTAATTCCTTCAATTTATTTTTCTTCTTTTGTTGCTGAAGATAACTTTTTTAGTACAACATTGAATTGTATTAATGAATGGTGATCATGGGCATCCTTGTTTTATCCCTGATCGTATTGGGAAAACTTCTAGTTTATCACTATTACACCTAATGCTTGCTGATGATTTTTAGATAGATACTCCTTTTTTTTTTAAGGAAAGATCCATTTATTCTTATGCTCTCTAGTGTTTTTAATAGGAGTGGGTGCTATATCTTGTCAAGAGCTTTTTCTAAATCTATCATATGATTTCTGTTAGTTTTATTATTGATATGATCAATTATGCTGATAGTTTTCCTAATATTGAACCAGTTTTGCATTCCTGGTATAAATCCCATCTGGTCATAGTGTATTATCCTTATGACAAATTGCTATAATCTGTTTGCATCAATATTCATTAGGGTAATTGGTCTATAATTTTCCTTCTCTGTTTTGCCTCTTCCTGGTTTAGATATCAGCACCATATTTGTGTCATAAGAGGAATTTTGTAGAATTCCTTCACCCATTTTTCCAAATAATTTTTATAGTGCTGAAATTGATTGTTGCTTAAATGTTTGGAGGAATTCACTTGTAAATTCATTGGGCCCTGGAGATTTTTTTCTTAGGGACTTCATTAATGGCTTGTCAATTTCTTTTATAAAATGGGGTCATTTAAGTATTTTTTTCTCTTCTGTTAATCTGGGAAATTTATATTTTTGTAAATATTAATCCATTTCATTTTGATTGCCAAGTTTATTATTATCTTGGAAAAAATAGTTCCTAATTATTGCTTTAACTTTGTCTTCATTGGTGGTGAATTCACCCTATTCATTTTTGATCCTGGTAAGTTGGTTTTCTTCTTTCTTTTTATTATCAAATTAACCAAAGGTTTATCTGTTTTATTAGGTTTTTTTCACAAACAAGTGCTTGGTTTTATTTATTAGTTTATTATTTATTTTTAGTTCAAAAGTTTCCTGACTTTTAATTTTATTAAGCTCTTCTTTCATTCTCAGAATTTCTAACTTGTTATTTAATTGGGGATTTAAAATATTTTTTTCCTAGCTTTTTTAGTTGCTTGACCAGTTCATTGATCTGCTCTTTCTTTCTTTTATTCATATAAGCATTTAGAGATATAAAATGTCCCCTAAGAACTGCTTTGGCTGCATCCCATACATTTTGGTATGTTGTCTCATCAATGTCATTATCTTTGATGAAATTATTGATGGTTTTTGTGACTTGTGGTTTGACCCACTCATTCTTTAGGATTAGATTATTTAGTTTCCAAATGATTTTTAGTCTATCTTTTAATGGCCCTTTATTACATGTAATTTTTATTACATAATGATCTGAAAATAATGCACTTAATATTTCTGCCTTTCTGAATTTTATTGTGAGGCTCTAATACATGGTCAATTTTTGTTTAGGTGCCATTTGGAGCTGAGAAAAAGGTATATTCCTTTCTATCACCATTCAATTACTTTTTAAAAATTATAATTCCAAATTGCTTTGCAGAATGGTTGTACCTATTCAAATGTCCACTAATGATGGACCAATGAGGTGTTTTCCCATAGCCTCTCCTGCATTTATCATTTTCCTTTTTTGTCATCTTTGTCATTTTGATGATTGTGAAGTGGAATCTTGGAATTGCTTTAATTTGCATGTCTCTAATTAGTAATAAATGTGGGAGAAATGCTTTATTAATATTTTTTTAATCTAGCCTTGTGACTAAATAATATTTAACTTACGATGTGTATAGAACATGTTGACATGAGAGACCTTCCAGGGAAGCTGGAGATTACCATAAGGAATGGTTGAAACTCAAATCAAAGTTGATGTTTTAAGTTAGCTCAATTGCTTGTATTTTGGCTTTAGCAAACTTTAATTGAATGTTTAGACTTACCTGCTGATATACATCACAAGTAATTTATATGTCTTATCTGGAAACCCAGCCTTTTGGGAAACTGTCTTATCTTCTGGCTACTCAGTTTATACTCTTATTATTTTAATTCTGTAAACTTTAAGACAAGCATATATATGGGGGAAGGAAGGAGCTGACCACATCTTTTCTGGCTTTTCTCTCTCTGCTCAATTGACTAATACAATTATTTCTAAAAACCATTTTAGGTTTCAAGTCGTATTTGAGCAACATGATATGGACCATTTTTTTTTCACATGGCTATGGATTTCTTCTTTGAACAGTGTGCTCATATCCTTAGATCATTTAACTAAGGTGTTAGACTTGAAGGAGAACATTCAAAATATTGAACAGAGAAAACTTGACTAAGAACTACAAAAGATTAGAAGGCATGGATGGAACCTGCAGCAAATGTATAAAACCCTTTCACTGAAGTGATCACAGATCTGTTGAAATATCTGCCAATGACTTCCCTGTAACTTATTCCAAAATGAACAGGGTTGGACTATCTTTACTCATCAAAGACTTGCTACTTCTTTTTCCCTGAACAGCTTGTTGCAAGGATATTTCTTTATGAGCAATGTGGCTTAAATGTTTTGTACCTTTCAAGAACAATTTCCCAGCTTTTAAAACCATTGTTTGAAAGAATGGGCTCATCATCCTCACTTAGGAAGAAATATTCTGCCAAGACTACAGAAAACTTTATCAGTTGACACAAAAAACTTGAGTAAGAGTCATTCTCTCCTTTTATCAAATTTAATCTCAGACACTCGCAGTGGGAAAATCATGTCACTTCTGTTTGCCTCAGTTTCCTCATCTACAAAATGTAAAAAACAACCTCCCAGAATTGTTGAGAAGATGCAATGAAATAATATTCTTTTTAAAAAAATATTTATCTTCAGTTTTTCAATGTTCTTTTCCACAAGATTCTGAGTTTAGAATTTTATCCCCATCTCTCCCCTCCCCCACCCCAAGATGGCGTGCATACTGATTATCCCTTCGCCCAGTCTGCACTCCCTTCTATCATACTCCCCCTCTTATTCTCTTCCCTCTTATTTTCTTGTAGAGCAAGATAGATTTCTATACCCCATTACCTGTATATCTTATTTCCCAGTTGCACGTAAAAACAATTTTTTACATTTGTTTTTAAAACTTCGAGTTATAAATTCTTTCCCCTTTTCCCTCCCTGGCCACCTTCATTGTGAAAGCAAGCAATTTATTATAGGTTACACATGTGTAGTTAAACAAAACACTTCCATAATAATCATGTTGTAAAAAGACTATATTTGCCTCTATCCTATCCTGCCCCCCATTTATTCTATTTTCTCCTTTGACCCTGTTCCTTTTCAAAAAAGTGTTTGCTTCCCGACTATTCATCCCCTAATCTGCCCTCCCTTCTATCATTCCTGACCCCTCTTATTTTCTTCCTCCCTTACTTTGTTGTAGCGTGAGATACTCAATTGAACATGTATTTTATTCCCTCCTTAAGTCAAATCCAAAGAGAGTAAGGTTCATTCATTGCTTTTCACTTCTCCCCTCTTTCCCTCCATTGTAAAACCTTTTTCTTGCCTCTTTTATGTGATACCCCATTCTATCTCTCCTTTCCTCCTTGTCCCAATATATTCCTCTCTCACCCCTTAATTTTATTTTTAGATATCATCTCTTCATATTCAACTCATCCTGTGCCATCCATCTATCTACCTACCTATTTTCCTCCAACTACCCAAACACTGAGAAAGGTCTCATGAGTTACAAATATCATCTTTCCATGTAAGAATATAAACAGTTCAACTTTAATGAGTCCCTTATGATTTCTTTTTCCTGTTTACCTTTTCATGCTTCTCTTGAGTCTTGTATTTGAAAGCAAAATTTTCTATTCAGTTTTGGTCTTTTAAGCAAGAATGCTTGAAAGTCTTCTATTTCATTGAATATCTAGTTTTTTCCCTGAAGTATTATTCTCAGTTTTGCTGAGTAGGTGATTCTTGGTTTTAATCCTAGCTCCTCTGACCTCTGGAATATCATATTCTAAGTCCTTTGATCCCTTAACGTAGAAGCTGCTAGGTCTTGTGTTATCCTGATTGTATTTCCAGTCCAGTTTTTCAAAATTGGTTGTCACATATATGATGTATCTGTGACTGTGTACAAATTTTTCCTGGTTCTTCTCTTCTCACTCAGCATCAATTCGTATAAGCCTCTCCAGGTAAGTATGAAGTCCATCTCCTTCCCATTTCTTATAGCACAATAATATTCCATCACATTCATATACCATAACTTGTTCAGCCATTCCCCAATTGATGGGCATCCCTTAAATTTCCAGTTTTTTGCCGCCACAAATAGAGCTGCAATAAATACTTTTGTACATATGTGACCCTTTCCCACTTCTATGATCTCTTTGGGATACAATCTGAGGTACATTTCTAACCTGATACTCATATGGAAATCTATTAGAAGTTATTTATAAATTAAATACATAATTCTTAACAATAGCTCTTAAGATAACGAACACACAAAGGTTCCTGGAAATGGAATGGAATTCTATCACCTCTCCTGAGTCCAAGTACTACTCTGCCTACCAGGAAAGAAAATGAACATGACTCCAAAGAGGGTTCCAGTATAGGTGACACATTTTTCTTCTTGTTCCAGTATCTCTAACAATCTCATCAGCTCCCCTTGAGAGTTGGTGATAAAATCAGCCTTCTGCCCAGCAAGGTCTATGCAGGAGTTAATATTCATAATGTTGCTACTCTATGTTAGTTTTTAATTGACAAAGTGCAAGCCTGTTATCAACATAAAACTGCCTCTTTAGTCTGCTCAAATGGTTCCTTTTCCAAGACCTGCTGTTCTGGCTAGAGGTGACTCAAGGGATAGTATGCCCAAGCATTGTGTGTGTACATGTGTGTGTTCCCATGCATACAAGGGCACATATGCGTGCTTATTCTTATACTTTTTCCAAAGGAATGGTGGGTAATTTGGTGTCAATCAATTACAATAAAGGAAAATTTTTAGAAATGTCCCCGTCATAACTTAACAATAACAATATGCCTTCTTTCTTGGGAAAATACAATTAATTTGGTAAATCATAATAATTATTCTTCAGGGTAGTTCACAGAACTAGATGTGGAACAGGGCCTAGACCTGTGATTTCATTGTTATAGGGAATTCCAGAATTAGGAAATTCCCTCTACCAAGACTGGTCAGTGCCTCCTACAACTTATAGCCTTAATTTGGTGTCTGTGAACTTAAAAAACAGAATTTTATAACTATATACAGTGTAATTGTTTCTTTTGTAATTTCCCATACTTTATTGTATGAATATAAAGACATCATTCTGAGAAGGGGTCCATAGGTTTCACCAGAATTTCAAGGACATCCAAAATACAAAAATGGTTAAGAACTCCTACCTTAGAGGATTTCCTAGAGTACTTATGGCTTATCCAGAGGCATACAGGCAACACATGTCAGAGGGAGAATTCACACTCACATTTTCCTAATTCTAAGGTCAGTTCTTTATCTACTATGCAATGTTGCTTCTCCATATGGTATAAAAGAAAATGGATATTTTGAACATGAGCCTGAAGTTCAAGAATGTTTGAAGTATAGTAGAAGACAACTCTCAGACTGATGTGACAATATATTAAACTGTAATGAACATTGGAGTCAACATTTGATTAGCTTTCTAATTCATTGGTTAGATGTAGCAAAGGAGTACAATGGAGAGAGTCCTGAGTCAGGAGAAACTAAGTTTAAATTCAACCTTAGGTATTAACTAGCTAAGTCTCTCTCAGTTTTCTTGTCTGGAAAATAGGGATAATCATAGCACCCTACCTCCAAGCAATCTCCAAGAGATTCGAGAGAAGCAGAACCCACAAAATGACAGAGTGAAACACATCTTCATCCCAACAGCCTGGAAGACCCACAGGATGGGTATATCACACTGGACTGAGAGCAGAGCACAGTCCAGTGTGGGTTGCACTGGGCAAAAGGAGACCAGAGCAGGCCTTTGGACTACATCATGGGCAGCTGTGGCAGTTTCCAGACTTCTCAACCCACAAAGGCCAAGTACAGCATGGAAGGTCAGTCAGAGAATTCTGTGGGACCTGGGTGAAGAGGAGAAGCCTCAGCCCTGGGGTGGCAGAGGTGGCAGCAGGGTGGCAGCAGTTGCAGCAGTGGCTGCTTCTGGAGCTCTGGGCCCACAGATGGTGGGAGACCCAGAGGCTGATAAAAAACCTTAGAAGGTATTTGGAGGGTTTTGGGGGTGAGCTCAAGAAAGTTCCTGCTTTTACTCCACCATCTTGGCTCTGCCCCCAATGAAATAATGTTCTAACGCACATGGCACAGTACCCAGGAAATAGTGCCCTATAAATGTTAGCCATCATAATCTCTGTCATCATCATCATTGTCATCATCATCATCATCATCATGAAGGATTCTGAATCATAGTGAGATCCTGTTGCCTTGCCTTCATGACTTTTGTCTTTGGAATAGTTTATGTTGCTAGCATTTTTGTAATATTTTAAGGCTGGCAAATGATCTCATTTTATCTTTGAAGCAAATCTTGGAGGTAGGGTGCTATGATTATCCCTATTTTCCAGACAAGAAAACTGAGAGAGACTTAGCTAGTTAATACCTAAGGTTGAATTTAAACTTAGTTTCTCCTGACTCAGGACTCTCTCCATTGTACTCCTTTGCTACATCTAACCAATGAATTAGAAAGCTAATCAAATGTTGACTCCAATGTTCATTACAGTTTAATATATTGTCACATCAGTCTGAGAGTTGTCTTCTACTATACTTCAAACATTCTTGAACTTCAGGCTCATGTTCAAAATATCCATTTTCTTTTATACCATATGGAGAAGCAACATTGCATAGTAGATAAAGAACTGACCTTAGAATTAGGAAAATGTGAGTGTGAATTCTCCCTCTGACATGTGTTGCCTGTATGCCTCTGGATAAGCCATAAGTACTCTAGGAAATCCTCTAAGGTAGGAGTTCTTAACCATTTTTGTATTTTGGATGTCCTTGAAATTCTGGTGAAACCTATGGACCCCTTCTCAGAATGATGTCTTTATATTCATACAATAAAGTATGGGAAATTACAAAAGAAACAATTACACTGTATATAGTTATAAAATTCTGTTTTTTAAGTTCACAGACACCAAATTAAGGCTATAAGTTGTAGGAGGCACTGACCAGTCTTGGTAGAGGGAATTTCCTAATTCTGGAATTCCCTATAACAATGAAATCACAGGTCTAGGCCCTGTTCCACATCTAGTTCTGTGAACTACCCTGAAGAATAATTATTATGATTTACCAAATTAATTGTATTTTCCCAAGAAAGAAGGCATATTGTTATTGTTAAGTTATGACGGGGACATTTCTAAAAATTTTCCTTTATTGTAATTGATTGACACCAAATTACCCACCATTCCTTTGGAAAAAGTATAAGAATAAGCACGCATATGTGCCCTTGTATGCATGGGAACACACACATGTACACACACAATGCTTGGGCATACTATCCCTTGAGTCACCTCTAGCCAGAACAGCAGGTCTTGGAAAAGGAACCATTTGAGCAGACTAAAGAGGCAGTTTTATGTTGATAACAGGCTTGCACTTTGTCAATTAAAAACTAACATAGAGTAGCAACATTATGAATATTAACTCCTGCATAGACCTTGCTGGGCAGAAGGCTGATTTTATCACCAACTCTCAAGGGGAGCTGATGAGATTGTTAGAGATACTGGAACAAGAAGAAAAATGTGTCACCTATACTGGAACCCTCTTTGGAGTCATGTTCATTTTCTTTCCTGGTAGGCAGAGTAGTACTTGGACTCAGGAGAGGTGATAGAATTCCATTCCATTTCCAGGAACCTTTGTGTGTTCGTTATCTTAAGAGCTATTGTTAAGAATTATGTATTTAATTTATAAATAACTTCTAATAGATTTCCATATGAGTATCAGGTTAGAAATGTACCTCAGATTGTATCCCAAAGAGATCATAGAAGTGGGAAAGGTTCCCATATGTACAAAAGTATTTATTGCAGCTCTATTTGTGGCGGCAAAAAACTGGAAATTTAAGGGATGCCCATCAATTGGGGAATGGCTGAACAAGTTATGGTATATGAATGTGATGGAATATTATTGTGCTATAAGAAATGGGAAGGAGATGGACTTCATACTTACCTGGAGAGGCTTATACGAATTGATGCTGAGTGAGAAGAGAAGAACCAGGAAAAATTTGTACACAGTCACAGATACATCATATATGTGACAACCAATTTTGAAAAACTGGACTGGAAATACAATCAGGATAACACAAGACCTAGCAGCTTCTACGTTAAGGGATCAAAGGACTTAGAATATGATATTCCAGAGGTCAGAGGAGCTAGGATTAAAACCAAGAATCACCTACTCAGCAAAACTGAGAATAATACTTCAGGGAAAAAACTAGATATTCAATGAAATAGAAGACTTTCAAGCATTCTTGCTTAAAAGACCAAAACTGAATAGAAAATTTTGCTTTCAAATACAAGACTCAAGAGAAGCATGAAAAGGTAAACAGGAAAAAGAAATCATAAGGGACTCATTAAAGTTGAACTGTTTATATTCTTACATGGAAAGATGATATTTGTAACTCATGAGACCTTTCTCAGTGTTTGGGTAGTTGGAGGAAAATAGGTAGGTAGATAGATGGATGGCACAGGATGAGTTGAATATGAAGAGATGATATCTAAAAATAAAATTAAGGGGTGAGAGAGGAATATATTGGGACAAGGAGGAAAGGAGAGATAGAATGGGGTATCACATAAAAGAGGCAAGAAAAAGGTTTTACAATGGAGGGAAAGAGGGGAGAAGTGAAAAGCAATGAATGAACCTTACTCTCTTTGGATTTGACTTAAGGAGGGAATAAAATACATGTTCAATTGAGTATCTCACGCTACAACAAAGTAAGGGAGGAAGAAAATAAGAGGGGTCAGGAATGATAGAAGGGAGGGCAGATTAGGGGATGAATAGTCGGGAAGCAAACACTTTTTTGAAAAGGAACAGGGTCAAAGGAGAAAATAGAATAAATGGGGGGCAGGATAGGATAGAGGCAAATATAGTCTTTTTACAACATGATTATTATGGAAGTGTTTTGTTTAACTACACATGTGTAACCTATAATAAATTGCTTGCTTTCACAATGAAGGTGGCCAGGGAGGGAAAAGGGGAAAGAATTTATAACTCGAAGTTTTAAAAACAAATGTAAAAAATTGTTTTTACGTGCAACTGGGAAATAAGATATACAGGTAATGGGGTATAGAAATCTATCTTGCTCTACAAGAAAATAAGAGGGAAGAGAATAAGAGGGGGAGTATGATAGAAGGGAGTGCAGACTGGGCGAAGGGATAATCAGTATGCACGCCATCTTGGGGTGGGGGAGGGGAGAGATGGGGATAAAATTCTAAACTCAGAATCTTGTGGAAAAGAACATTGAAAAACTGAAGATAAATATTTTTTTAAAAAGAATATTATTTCATTGCATCTTCTCAACAATTCTGGGAGGTTGTTTTTTACATTTTGTAGATGAGGAAACTGAGGCAAACAGAAGTGACATGATTTTCCCACTGCGAGTGTCTGAGATTAAATTTGATAAAAGGAGAGAATGACTCTTACTCAAGTTTTTTGTGTCAACTGATAAAGTTTTCTGTAGTCTTGGCAGAATATTTCTTCCTAAGTGAGGATGATGAGCCCATTCTTTCAAACAATGGTTTTAAAAGCTGGGAAATTGTTCTTGAAAGGTACAAAACATTTAAGCCACATTGCTCATAAAGAAATATCCTTGCAACAAGCTGTTCAGGGAAAAAGAAGTAGCAAGTCTTTGATGAGTAAAGATAGTCCAACCCTGTTCATTTTGGAATAAGTTACAGGGAAGTCATTGGCAGATATTTCAACAGATCTGTGATCACTTCAGTGAAAGGGTTTTATACATTTGCTGCAGGTTCCATCCATGCCTTCTAATCTTTTGTAGTTCTTAGTCAAGTTTTCTCTATTCAATATTTTGAATGTTCTCCTTCAAGTCTAACACCTTAGTTAAATGATCTAAGGATATGAGCACACTGTTCAAAGAAGAAATCCATAGCCACGTGAAAAAAAAATGGTCCATATCATGTTGCTCAAAAACGACTTGAAACCTAAAATGGTTTTTAGAAATAATTGTATTAGTCAATTGAGCAGAGAGAGAAAAGCCAGAAAAGATGTGGTCAGCTCCTTCCTTCCCCCATATATATGCTTGTCTTAAAGTTTACAGAATTAAAATAATAAGAGTATAAACTGAGTAGCCAGAAGATAAGACAGTTTCCCAAAAGGCTGGGTTTCCAGATAAGACATATAAATTACTTGTGATGTATATCAGCAGGTAAGTCTAAACATTCAATTAAAGTTTGCTAAAGCCAAAATACAAGCAATTGAGCTAACTTAAAACATCAACTTTGATTTGAGTTTCAACCATTCCTTATGGTAATCTCCAGCTTCCCTGGAAGGTCTCTCATGTCAACATGTTCTATACACATCGTAAGTTAAATATTATTTAGTCACAAGGCTAGATTAAAAAAATATTAATAAAGCATTTCTCCCACATTTATTACTAATTAGAGACATGCAAATTAAAGCAATTCCAAGATTCCACTTCACAATCATCAAAATGACAAAGATGACAAAAAAGGAAAATGATAAATGCAGGAGAGGCTATGGGAAAACACCTCATTGGTCCATCATTAGTGGACATTTGAATAGTTACAACCATTCTGCAAAGCAATTTGGAATTAAAATTTTTAAAAAGTAATTGAATGGTGATAGAAAGGAATATACCTTTTTCTCAGCTCCAAATGGCACCTAAACAAAAATTGACCATGTATTAGAGCCTCACAATAAAATTCAGAAAGGCAGAAATATTAAGTGCATTATTTTCAGATCATTATGTAATAAAAATTACATGTAATAAAGGGCCATTAAAAGATAGACTAAAAATCATTTGGAAACTAAATAATCTAATCCTAAAGAATGAGTGGGTCAAACCACAAGTCACAAAAACCATCAATAATTTCATCAAAGATAATGACATTGATGAGACAACATACCAAAATGTATGGGATGCAGCCAAAGCAGTTCTTAGGGGACATTTTATATCTCTAAATGCTTATATGAATAAAAGAAAGAAAGAGCAGATCAATGAACTGGTCAAGCAACTAAAAAAGCTAGGAAAAAAATATTTTAAATCCCCAATTAAATAACAAGTTAGAAATTCTGAGAATGAAAGAAGAGCTTAATAAAATTAAAAGTCAGGAAACTTTTGAACTAAAAATAAATAATAAACTAATAAATAAAACCAAGCACTTGTTTGTGAAAAAAACCTAATAAAACAGATAAACCTTTGGTTAATTTGATAATAAAAAGAAAGAAGAAAACCAACTTACCAGGATCAAAAATGAATAGGGTGAATTCACCACCAATGAAGACAAAGTTAAAGCAATAATTAGGAACTATTTTTTCCAAGATAATAATAAACTTGGCAATCAAAATGAAATGGATTAATATTTACAAAAATATAAATTTCCCAGATTAACAGAAGAGAAAAAAATACTTAAATGACCCCATTTTATAAAAGAAATTGACAAGCCATTAATGAAGTCCCTAAGAAAAAAATCTCCAGGGCCCAATGAATTTACAAGTGAATTCCTCCAAACATTTAAGCAACAATCAATTTCAGCACTATAAAAATTATTTGGAAAAATGGGTGAAGGAATTCTACAAAATTCCTCTTATGACACAAATATGGTGCTGATATCTAAACCAGGAAGAGGCAAAACAGAGAAGGAAAATTATAGACCAATTACCCTAATGAATATTGATGCAAACAGATTATAGCAATTTGTCATAAGGATAATACACTATGACCAGATGGGATTTATACCAGGAATGCAAGACTGGTTCAATATTAGGAAAACTATCAGCATAATTGATCATATCAATAATAAAACTAACAGAAATCATATGATAGATTTAGAAAAAGCTCTTGACAAGATATAGCACCCACTCCTATTAAGAACACTAGAGAGCATAAGAATAAATGGATCTTTCCTTAAAAAAAAAAAGTAGTATCTATCTAAAAATCATCAGCAAGCATTAGGTGTAATAGTGATAAACTAGAAGTTTTCCCAATACGATCAGGGATAAAACAAGGATGCCCATGATCACCATTCATTAATACAATTCAATGTTGTACTAAAAAAGTTATCTTCAGCAACAAAAGAAGAAAAATAAATTGAAGGAATTAGAATAGACAGCGAGGACACAAAACTGTTATCCTTTGAAAATGGCATTAGTAAATGCTAGAGATTCAACTGAAACACTACTTGAAATAATAACTTTAGCAAAGTTGCAGGATACAAAATAAACCCACACAAATCTTCAACATATCTATATATTACCAACAAAACCCAGTAGTAAGAGATAGAAAGGGAAGTTCCATTTAAAATAACTGCAGACAATATAAAGCATTTGGGAGTCTACCTGCAAAGAAAAATCCAGGATCCAAACAAACACAATTACAGAACAAATTTCACACAAATAAAATCAGATCTAAACAATCAGAATAATATCAATTGCTCATGGGTAGGCCAAGCTAATATAATAAAAATGACAATTCTATCTAAATTAATACCTAATTATTAATGAGTAATTCAGTGTCATACCATGCTCCTAAAAATTATTTTATAGAACTAGAAAAAATACTAAAATTCATCTGGAAGAATAAAAGGTCAAGAATATCAAGGGTATTAATGAAAAAATGCAAAGGAATGTGGCTTAGCCATACCAGATTTAAAACTCCATTATAAAGCAGTAATCATTAAAACTATTTGGTACTGGCTAAGAAATAAAAGTGGTGGATCAGTGGAATAGGTTAGATACACAAGACACAGTAGTAAATTAGTGTAGTAATCTACTGTTTGATAAATCCAGACACTAGCTTCTGGGATAAGAATTCACTTTTTGACACAAACTGCTAGGAAAACTGGAAAAAAGTATGGCTGAAATTAAGCACAGACCACCATCTCACACCATATGCTAAGATAAGATCAAAATGGATACATGATTTAGACATAAAGGGTGATACCATAAGAAAATTAGGAGAGCAAATAATAGGTTACTTGTCAGATCTATGAAGAAGGGAAGAATTTATGACCAAACAAGAAGGAGAGAACATTATGAAATATAAAATGGATAGTTTTGATTACATCAAATTTAAAAGTTTTTGCACAAACAAAACCAATGCCACCAAGATTAGAAGGAAAGCATAAATCTGGGAAACAATTTTTACTGTCAATGTTTTTGATAAATGTCGAGGGCCAGTCCTGACTTGGTCAATACATGGGAAGAGTCTGGTCCAGGATTTAGCCCAAGCCAGCTCCTTGTGAAGGTCTGACTTGCAGGGATTTAGGATGTGATAACTGAACAGTGACCCAGACATAGATGGATGCAAGGGAGCAAGGACATTAAAACATATAGATGTTTTAAAGATGTATGTAAATGAACCAGGATATTAAACATTCTCTCATGGGAACCCAAGAGATAATTGCTTTACATTCATTATATAAACCCTGCTCTCTGATCAATAAATTGGAACTCCTATGACAGAATCTGCCTGGCTCATGTCTCATCATTCCACACTCTTCAGTTTGGCCTGTGCCCATTGTGATGCAGGCATCAGATAAAGGTCTTATTTCTCAAACATATAGAAAACTAAGTCAAATTTATAAGACTACAAGTCATATCAAAGGATATGAAGAGGGAGTTTTCAGAAGTAGAAATTAAAGCTACCTATAGTCATATGAATAAGTGCTCTAAATCACTATTGATTAGAGAAATGCACATTAAAACAACTCTGAAGTACTACCTCATATCTATCAGATTGGCTAATATAACAGAAAAGGAAAATTATAAATGTTGGAGAAGATTTGGGAAAATTGGGACTCTAATGCATTGTTGATGGTGTGGTGAACTGCTCCATCCATTCTGGAGAGCAATTTGGAACCATGGCTAAAGGGCTTTAAAACTATGCATATCCTTTAATCTAGCAATACCACTACTAGGTCTGTACCCCAAAGATATAATAAAAAGAAAAAGGACCCACATGTTTATTATATATAATACATTTATTATATATAATAAATATTTTATATATAATATATATTTATATATTATATATATAATATTATATATAATATATATATATAATAGCACTTTTTGTGGTGGCCAAGAATTGAAATTGAGGGGATATTCATCATTTGGGGACTGGCTAAATAAGTTGTGGTATATGAATGAAATGTAATACAGTTATGCTATAAGAAATGATAAGCAGGCATATTTCAGAAAAACCCAGAAAGACTTATATGAACTGATGCTGAGTGAAGTGAGCAGAACCAGGAGAACATTGCACACAGTCATAACAACACTGTGTGATGGCCAACTTTGATAGACTTAACTCTTCTCAGTAATACAATGATCTAAGACAATTTCAAAAGAGTCGTGATGGAAAATACTCTTCACATCCAGAGAAAGAACTATGGAGTCTGAATGAAGATTGAAGCATATTATTTTCTTTCTCTTTTTCCTTTCTCGTGGTTTTCCCCTTTTTGTTCTGATTCATCTTTTATAACTTGACTTAATGTGGAAACGTGTTCAAATATGATTGTGCAAAAATTTAAAAAAGAATCAGGAGAATATTGTATACAGTAATAGCAACATGATGGGATGATCAACTATGACAGACCTAGTTTTTCTCAATGATAAAATTATTGAAGACAATTTCAAAAGACTCATTATGGAAAATGCTATCCACATCCATAAAAAGAAGCATACTATTTTCATTTTTTGTTTTTTTTTTCTTTCTCATGATTTTCCCTGTTTTGGTCCTTGTTTCACATCATGACTAATGTGGAAATATGCTTAACATGATTACACATGTATAACCTATATCAGATTGTTTGCTGTCTTGGGCAGGGATGAGTGGATAGAGATGAAAATTTTGTAAATAAAAGTCTTATAAGAATGAATGTTAAAAAAACAAAAAAGTTAGCTATTACTATTATCAACAAACAGATTTTTTTACACATGATGTGTGTTTATAAATATGTACATTGGCAGATTTGCCATCCTAATTATATTTTGCATTAGGCAGATGTTTTGGTGTGTGTGTGTGTGTGTGTGTGTGTGTGTGTGTGTGTGTGTAGTAAACTAGTCTGGGATTAAGTATTGGTACTGGCCACAGGCATTACACCAAGAAGGGAAATCTGACATTTATTGTCATTTTCCACTGAAATAGTTTGAGTTCACTCATTTCTCAGTTGTGTTTGACTCTGTGACTTCTTTTGGGGTTTGGAAAATATACTGGAGTGTTTTGCTATTTAGTTATGTGCTGATGAAAGAGAGAGACAGACAGAGATAGAAACAGAGAGAGAGAAACAGACAGCTTCCTTAGCAGAATCTCTTGGTATTCCTCCATTTTATCAACAAGAAAATACTTCATCATTAATTTAAGTATTTATAATTTCATACGTATGGATATTCTCTTGGCCAATGTAGAACACAACTCCTCCCATCTCATAAGATTATGACCAAACAGCAACCAACTTCCTGGTGATTAGCCTCCCCAAGTTTCATTAAACTGAGCTTAGGATACCCAGTCTGTCATTGGACCATACCTGAAGTCTGCCAGAGTTTTAGACTTCACCAACATACCCTCTGAGAAACTACAGTCTTATCTCTCCTCACATCCCACTTTTATTATCTCCCCCTCATAGGGGCACTTTTTAATATTTGTTAGGACATAATTTCACCAAATTGCAATGTCAATATATTAGGGGAAATGAAAATTAATGCAAAATTATAAAAAATTAATGTAAAAAATCCAACCCAACAACTGTTATCAGTAATGAAATCAACACTATGAGAAATGGACTGATTTGTTAATTAGCCATGAGGCATAACAGAATCAAAGCTTCTCTGGTAGAGCTGGATTGACTTTGTGGTGCAGTGTGATAAACTGTGTTTTTGTTAATTAAATTAGCTGACCTGATTTTGAGGCACCCAGGGAGCTAACTATTCTGAGATTTGTTTGGCATCTTTCTACTACACTGACAGAGAGAAGTTGAAGAGAAAAGAAGGGCATATTTCCCTGAGCAGAAAAATTCTCACTCAAATTTATTTGAAGTCAACCAAAAAAAGGGGAGAGGGGACTAAAATGTCCATAGTCTTTGGTACGGAAATTCCTCTGTTAGTTGAAATTATGCCCTCCAAATTAGAAAACTGTGTATACCCTTAGACCTAGCAATACCTCTGTTAGGTCTGCTTCCCAAGGTGATCAGGGAAAAAGGAAAAGAAACTATATGTTCTAAAGTATTTGTGGTAGCTCTATTGGATGTGGCAAAGAACTGGAAACTGAGAGGATGCCCATTAACTGAAGAATGGTTAAATAGGCTATAGTATGGGATTGTAGTATAGGCTGTAGAGCAAAGCAGACAATTTTCTTTTTGTTGTTTTGTTTTTTTTCTTTCTCATGGTTCCTCCCGGTTGTTCTAATTCTTCTATACAACATGACTAATGTGAAAATATGCTTAAGAGGAATGTATATGTAGAGCCTATATCAGATTGTATGCCATCTTGGGGAGGGGAAGGGGAGAGAGGGAGAGAAAATTTAAAACTTATGTAAGTGAATGTTGAAAACTAAAAATAAATAACTTTTTTAAAAAAGAAAAAATACTACTATGTTGCAAGAAATGATGAGCTAGGAGCAGCTAGGTGGCACAATAAATAGAGTACTGGCCCTGGAGTCAAGAAGACCTGAGTCCAAATATGACTTCAGACACTTAATGCTTAACTAGCTGTGTGACCTTGGGCAAGTCACTTACCCCAAATTGCCCTGCCTTCTCCTCCAAAAAGGCGAAAAAGGAAAAGAAATGATGAGTTGATTGATTTTAGAAAAAAAAATGGAATATTTGCATAAAATAATAAAAAGTGAAATATGATCACAATAAAATGAATAAACATAAAATAAAATAAAATATAATATAATAGCAATTTATTTGAAAAAAAATTGTGAACAACTAAGTTATTATGAATATTATAAATACTCAAATCAACCACAAATGACCAGAAAAAGAATTGATAAATAGAAGTATGCATAGTGTGGTTTTATATATATTCATAAATCTGTGTCAAATGGCAGCCTTCTCTAGTGTGAGGTGGAAGACAGAGAAAGTTCAGAACTTAAAATGTAACAAAAATTAATTTAATTTAATTTTAAAAAAAGAAATTCCTCAGTTAGGAATATGCTTAAAGAAAATATTCATAGCAACCCTTTTATGATAGCAAGAAACTGAAAACGAAATGGTTAGCTATTGATTAGGGGATGAGAAAACAAATTATACTACATAAATGGAATAATGTTATTGCAGATAGGTAACACAGTAGAGTGCTGTACTTGGAGTCAGAAAGACCTGAGTTCAAATCCAGCCTCAGAAACTTCTTATTTATTTATTTATTTATTTGTTTGTTTGCTTTTTGGAGGGCAGTTGGGGTTAAGTGACTTGCCCAAGGTCACACGGCTAGTTTTTGTGTTAAGTGTCTGAGGCCAGATTTGAACTCAGGTACTCCTGACTCCACGGCCGGTGCTCTACTCACTGTGCCACCTAGCTGCCCCAGAAACTTCTTATTTGTATAATTCAAGGCAAGTTACTTCATCTCTCAGCCCTAGTTTCATCGGCTATAAAATGTGGATAATAAAACCTGTTCTCCAAGATTATTGGGAGGTTCAAATGAGATATTT
>JAQQSW010001033.1:0-23322 GCA_028646575.1 Pseudocheirus occidentalis
GGGTAGGGAGACCCTCCCTGCCATACCAGAAAGTAAGAGAGCAGATCAGGGGAGGGGCTACGCAGTGGGATTGCTGTTTTGGGGTTGGGGTAGGGGAAAGATGGGGAGAAGATTTGTAATTCAAAAATCTCATGAAAATGAATTATGTAAACAAGAAAACAAATTAAAAAATTAATAAAAAAGTCAACCATACCAGTACAAGACAGGAAAGAGAAGTTAGATAGTAGTTCACTGAAAAGTCTGATGGGAGAGAAGGCTCAATAGGAGGAGTCAAGAGTGTGATATGGGAGGGAAGAAGGTCTTTTTGCAGGAAGAGGTGTGGCTTCTAGGAATAAGAAGGTGGTGCTTCCACTGTCCTCTGCCCTACTTCCACCAAATCTGGAGTACTGTGTTCAGTTTTGGGTACCACATTTTAGGAAGCACATCAGTAAGCTGGAGAGCATCCGGGGGGGTGTTTTGAGTTCCTGCCAAATGAGGTTCAGTTGAAAAAAATAAAGAGTGAAGAACAGAAGATTGAAGGGGAACATGAGAGATGTCTTTAAGTATTTGTAGGAGCCATCAGTTGTACTGTTTGTCTACAGAGGTGACAAGGAAATGGGTGGACTTTAGGTTTATTATAAAGGAAAAAATAAACTTCCAAACACAACATGTTAGCTGGACTCTTCCAAAGTGATTCTACTTAGGGCTGTCTAAGAAGTTTGTGGGCTCCCTTTCACTGGAGGTCTGCAAGTGAAAGCCTTATGGTCACTTTTTGGTTATAGAGGTGAATCTTGTTCAGTTCTGGGTTTGACCTAGTAGCCTCTGAGGCTCCTCCTGAGTCTGTGACTGTGGGAAATGTGACCAGTCATAAAAGAAATCTCTGACAGACATGAAGTGTGATGGTTAAGGGCCTCTCTGGAAAGACTGATAAAAATACAAGGCAAAATGCTCACTGATAACAATGACTTCTTGTGAAAGTAGTTCTTGGAGAGATTCCAAATGCAACATGAACCTTAAGAGAGCTGCTATTAAGAAGAATAACACAAAAAACTACTCATTAAGTGCATCAAATACAGATCTACTCTATGCTTTAGGAGATGATGTGTAAATAATTCACTTTAGTACTTGTGAGAGAAATGATTTTAAAATACACACACACACACACACACACACGCTTTAGAAGACAACAACCAAAAAAAGAATCCATCTTAATAAAACAACTTCATGGCTCAAATGAAATTTGCCTATAAAACTAATATATCAACCAGTCAACAAGCCTTTATGAAGTGTATAGTATGTGCCTGGCCCTGTGCTGAGTCCTAGGGACTCAAAGAAAGGGAAAACGGGCCCTGCTCTCAAGTACCTCACAAGTCTAAAGGGGAGATATCATGCAAGCAATTGTGTACCCAGAAGATATCTACAGAATAAATAAGAGATAATTTCAGAGGGAAGACAGTGGAGTAGGGAGGAAAGGAGGAACAGGAAAGGCCTCATGTTGAAGGCAGGATTTTAGCTGAGGCTTGAATTGAATCTAGGAGGTGGAAGTAAAGGGGGAGGGGATTGTTCATAGAGGACCCCTGTTGAAAAGGCAAAGAGCTGGGAGACTGTCGTGTGTGAGGAGCAGGAAGAAGGCCATTAGATGGCTTGTAGAGTAGTTAGAAGGGAGTAAATTATGAAGAAGATTGGAAAGGTGGGAAGGGGCCAACTTGTGAAAGGCTTTAAAAGCTGATCAGGATTTTTTCTATTTGATACTAAAAGAACAAGAAGTCATTGGAGTTTACTGTGTGTATATATATCTGTGTGCAAATTTGTGTATGTGTGTGTATATGTTTGTGTGATAGAGACAGAGAGAGAGACAGACACAGAGAGGCAGAAAAACAGTGAGACAGACAGAGACAGAGACAGAAAGAGTCAGATCCTTTTCCCAGCTGAGTGGAAGACAGACTGGGAACTAGAGTAATGAGAGACCTGAAGCAGGGAGATCAATTAGGGAGCTGGTCCAGTAGTCTAGGCGTGAGCTGATGAAGGCCTGCACAAGGGTGGTGTTTGTGTGAGCAGAGAGAAGGGGATGTATAGGAAAACAGGGCGAAAGTGGAAGTGACAAGATTAGGAAACAGCTTAAAACATGGGATGGGCACAAGAGCAGCATTAAAGGGGATATTGAAGGTAGGAGCCTGGGTCAGTTGGAGGACAGTGCTACCTGTGATAGCATTGAGGAAGTTGGGAAGAGGGGAGAGTTATGGGACAAAGATTATTAATCCTGTTTGTTAATATTGAGTTTTAGGTGTACAACAAGTGATGTTAGCCTGGAAGTCAGGAGAGAGGTTAGGTCTAGAAAGATAAATCTGAGAATCCTGCGTAGAGATTGTACCTATCTGAATGCACAGGAGCATATGAGATCACCTAATGAGATAGTGCAGAGAGAAGAGAGAAGAAAGCTCCTGACAGATTACTGGGGGATACCCATTGTTAGTAAGCATGGCCTGGATGAAGTTCCAGCAAAGGAGACTGAGAGTGAGGGGTCATAAAGGGAAGAGCGAACCCGACACCATGCACTAAAATTCAGAGTTGATAACGTAGTTACATTAAAAAGCACCAACATGTGCATATTTAAAGTGGTTATCCTTTAGCTACTTCTTTTTTTTTTTCCCTTTTGGAGGGCAGTTGGGGTTAAGTGACTTGCCCAAGGTCACACGGCTAGTTTTTGTGTTAAGTGTCTGAGACCGGATTTGAACTCAGGTACTCCTGACTCCAGAGCCAGTGCTCTATTCACTGCGCCACCTAGCTGCCCCCCTTTAGCTACTTCTTAACATATATTAGGCCAATCAAATTTTGGCATACATAAAAAACCCATTTCAACTATTTTAACTATAACATTTCATCTTGGAAAAAAATTGCACTTGGGGAAAAGACATATCGACTTATTTTCTCCCTATTTCACTGAGAAAGTTATTCTTTCTGCCACATGATAAGACTGCTGACATGGTACACATGTGACAGATTCCACTTTACTGACAGCTACATCTAAGTTGTCTATAAAAGATATCCTAGAAAAGTAATCTGGCATGAAGAAAGTAATGTTTGTCTAATACGCTGGTAACTTTCATCCCGTGGTTATCTATACAGTGCAGTGGAGAAACGAAACAAGTCTTTAGCTAATTTAAGCCTCTTCCCCTCCAAAAATCCTACCTGGATACTTTGGATCAAAATCAAATAGCCTGCTCAGATACAGACTTCAAGTTGTGTGTTTATGTCTACCCAGAGATGTAAACTCTTTAGGAGCTGTCCACAAAATGTTGAGGAAATTGGTTCAACATGAGCAAAACTTACTAAAACTAGCCAGGGTTGGTACCCTCCCCTCCCCCTGTTAAATGGAGGATCGTCTTTCTAACATCAAAGTAAAATTGCAATTTTCAAATCAAATTTATGTTTACTGACTCCCACTCTCTTCAAGAGCTGAATGGGAATTGTCTATGTGCATCACAAGATTGTGTCAGCTTGTCTTCACTGAGTGGCTCTGGGGAGAAACGCGTTAATTCAGAAGAAAGTTAATAAAATGTGACCAAGGGAACATTTTAAGTTATTCTGAACTTAGTAGTGGCTTCTGCTCTCTTACTTTGTCATTCACTTGTTTTTTGATAAGTCAAAAAACAAATCTACACTGATGAATGTGTTTACCTATGCAGAGAGAAGTAGGTAACTGAATTAACCAAAACTCTAATTTAGGCCTTGAATCCTATCTTTGCTCCAAATGTGTGGATAATTGCTTTAACTCTGGGTGGATATGTATCTAGATACAACCCCAGCCATAAACGGGAACAGACCATTTCTATGTCTGCATGGCTTCACTGAGTGCCTCAGCTTTCCCTTTGTCATAACTCATGCATATACCCATGATGCCTCCTTAAAACAACCCTAAGAAACATGGGAGGACTAGATAGTTTGGTCTCATGTCAATTTTCGCAAGATTCAACTTGCTTTTACAAATCCCAGTATTCAGACCACAGTAGCCAACAATGAGTTTGAAATCCTAGCCTTCAAATTTGTACCTCCTTTCCTTTCCCTTCTGTTCATAAGAAGGCAAGTCTGGAGTTTTCCCAGTGGATTTTGGCATTTACAGCATTAAGTTATCTCTTTTGCCCTTATCATGACACCCTTCTCAAAGGAATAATTCTAAAGAAATCAACAAAGGAAAACTTGGCCCATGGAGTCTTTTTCCCCTCTAATAATGATATAGAACAGGTCTGCCCATATTCAACAAGGAAGAGAAAAAAATCAAAATGTGTATTACTCACCTGGTTCCTGTCCCTGGCATTGGCATATCTGAACCTCTGAATATAATAAAAGACCAGCCAAGCAAGTGATATGATCATCAGCACAATAAAGGAGATGGACACAAACACAACTGACGTGCGGCTGACGTATTTCTGCAAGTTGCGGGTCCCAATGGTAATGTACATCATCACAGTAATGTTTTTATCCAGAAGCGTCACTATCTCCTTTCCTTTTGACTCTGGAATCATTATTGCAACAATGTCTTGCACACCTGTCGTGAGAATGGTGGGGTGGAAGGGAAGGGGATGGGAAGGAGAGAGAAAGAAAGCATAGTTAGAGAACTAGAACCAAAAGCAATGCTCACCAAACCACCAGACATCTTTGGACAGATCTATGAATGTTGAGAAGGAGGAATAATAGGGGGAAAAAAGAGTTCTCTTGTTGCTCAGCTACATTGCTATATAGTACACGAGCCAGGTCAAGTAGTTCAATTTGATTCTGGATGATAAATATTGATCAAGCGCTTACTGAGTACAAAGCACTATGTTAGGTTCTAAGGGGAATAAAAAGGTGAGAAGGAATAGCTTTTCATTTTGTCTTTGTATCCAAGAATTACAAGTGTACAGCTTGAAGGGACCTTGTAAGTCATTTAAGCCGGCCCCTTCATTTTACAGATAGGAATGAGGCTAAGAGAGATGAATGCATAACTGAATTAACCATGAATCCTGTCCTAAATCCTATCCGTGTTCCAAATGTGTGGTTAATTGCAAAGTCAGTGACAGAGCTGTGATTTGATATCAGCCCCAATAATTCCAAACTCAGTATGCTAGCTACTATACACCTCTGCCTTTCCCTGAGTGCCTAGGACCCTGCTTTGCACATTAATAGGTACATATGCTCCCAGAATGGACTACAATTCCTGACTATGGATAATTTACAAACTAGTGGAGATCAGGGAGGGACAGGATAACAGAAGTGAACAACTTAATAAAAGCGTACGTTTACATAGCATTTTAAGATTTACAAAGCTCTTTAATGCATGAGTTCATTTGATCTCTAACAGTTATTATTACTCTGGTTGTACAACATAGGAAGAGACAGTTACTAGGTGCAAAGAACAGAGTGCTTGGAATCAGGAAAATTCATCTTCATGAGTTCCAATCCAGCCTCAGACATAGCTGTGTGACCCTGGGCAAGTCACTTAACCTCATCTTTAAAATAAACTGACGAAGGAAATGGCAAAGCAGTCCAGTATTTTTGCCAAAAAAATCCCAGATAAGGTCACAAAGAGTCAGATATAAGAGAAATGACTCAACAATAATACAGAAGAGGAAACTGAGGTTCAGAGAGAGGAGGCAAATTGCCTATGGCCATAAAATTAAATGGTACTGAAGCCTGAAATGAAAGCAAGCCTCCCATGAATTGAAGTCTTGAGTGCTTTCCACTTTACCATACTGGTTGGGGGTAACCTAGGGGAGGACCAGGGAAGGTTTTAGAACTGAAATTATATTTGAGTCAGGTGGAAATTATATTTGTGTAACTATGGTATGGATAGGAATTTTATATGCAGATCTTGGAGGGAAGAAGGGAAGAAAGGGATCCAGGTGCTCAGAGGAGTCTGAACAGCAGCATAAAGGAGGAAGGTTCAAGATGTGAATAAGTGGGTAGCAAAGAGGATAAAGGCCTAGATTTGAAGTTAGGAAGACTAACTCCCTTTTGGTAATTAAGAGCTGTATGACCAGGGACAAATCACTTACTTTCTATGAATCTGTTTTCACATCTATGAAAAACCTATGAAAAATGATAGCTCCATCTCAGGCTCAAATGAGATGTTTTTGCAAAATATTTTGAAAATATTAAAGCAAGTGCTACATACAGGAATTCTGTATTAAATTTTCATATTAAATAATATAAATTATAAATTGTGATTACAACTAAGGATTACATAATATAAATTACAGATGATTAGGGGACAGCAAGTGGTCTAGTGTTGTTTGAGTTTGGAATGTATAGGAAAGCAGTGAGGGATAAGAGAGAGGCAGGAGGACACCTCTGTCCAGAGCCTTCATTTTTATGGAGCTGGTTTTCAAATGGGTAGCCGTAACTCTCAGGGTGGTAGCTGCAATTCCCAACAACGGCATCAAGTGGTTGGGCTTAACTGATTCATCTCAATGAAGCCCAGGTCCTAGCAGGCTGCTGTCACAGAATTAGGGTACAGGATAGAAAGAGCTAGGACCTGACCCTTTTCACACTGGCACTTCAGTGTAGTGTCATGGAAAAAACACTGGATTTGGCATAGACTTGAACTCCAATCCTGGCTCCAGCATTTACTGGCTGTGTAAAAACCTCTCTGAGACTCAGCTTCATCATTTGTAAACTGGGAATAATGGCAATACATACAAATTACCTCAAAAAAGTCCTGATGAAAAAGTGCTTTGTAAACTTTAAAGCACTAAAATAATGTGGACTCTTAGCATCCCACGCACCACTACTGAGAGGGTACTTTAGATACGTAACCAAAACATAAGCAGTATCCTGCTGCGTCCCACTTGCATGGGCATATACTCTGGTCAAACTCTGAATACTTAACGAAACAAAACTGTTTATCATTTTCAAGAAGGCAATTTTCTCCTACAGTGAGTACTCAAACAATCAAAAATGGATTCTTTACAAGCTATGGGGTAACTTGCCAACAGAGAACATGGTCATATGCATTTTTTTCTAGCTTCTTTTCCTCAGTTCATGGGACTCAAATAAATTTGTATAGCATTTTTGGAAATTGCAAGATTCTCTAAGCTGTGTTTCTTCGTGTGAAATGAAATGAAATTATTATTAGGCGAATAATCCTAAAAACTTAACCAATCATTATCCTCTTCTCCCCAGAGAATCTCACAAATAACAAAACCCACAACAAATGCAAGTTACTAAAATCTGTGTTGAAGACCTGCCTTTGAATCATACTGGTTATGTGACCCTGGACAAGTCCCAGTGTCACAAATAAGTAACTAAGGCTCTAAATTGCTGAACAGGAGCACAGAGGATCTCTAGGTGTGGTCTGAGGACTCCTGGGATTCCCTGAGACTTTTTTTAGGGGGTCTGAGTATCCAAAATTATTTTATAATAATATCAAAGTTTGAATTTCTAATTCAATAAAACCATATACAACCCCCATCAATAAACACTCTTGGGGTGGGGGACTCAATAATTTTTAGGAGTGTAAAGAAATCCTCACATGAAAAATTTGAGAACCACTGAGAGAAGTACCTCTGTAACAGGTGAAGGAATTCTGTGTACCAGTGAAAGCACAAGCCTGAAGCGAAAAATAAAAATTTTTAAAAAATCTGTTTAACTGAAGACAAACAGGTTTTATAGGACTGACTCATCTAGACAATTGCCCTTTTCTTCCCTTTTGTCTCTGTAGATTTACTCTCTCCAGGGGTTGCACTAGAATTAGCATGCACACTCAAAGGATTAGGGTTAGGGCTGAACATTTCACTAACGATAGAATATCAGTGAGGCTGCAATTAGAAAACCAGTCTGGTGTCCCTGGCTAGCCTATGGGACTTAGAATCAGGAAACCTGAATTCAAATCTCTCCATAGTCTCTTAGCTAAATACTTTTTGTTGTTATTTTCAGTCATGTCTAACTCTTCATGACCCCGTATTGGGTTTTCTTGGTGTTTGAGATGAAAAATACCCTTCATCCTTAATTTAGTAAAATAATAATATTAATGATAATAATAATAATAATAATAATAATAATAATGAACACAGAGATCACTTATGATAAGAACAGGAGTTTAGTCTCTTCTCCAGGAGAAGAGGGCGGTCTTCCCCATGACTCATCATGGATAAGAGACAAGTTACAAAAGACAGGGCAAGAATTTATAGCTTAACTTAGTCAAGCCCCCTTTCCCAACTGTCTCCTCTCTCACTGGTAGAGAGGCACACTTCACCAAATTCTTCCCCAACTGGGACAGCAAAAAAAGAGGGGAAGAGGGTCCCATGAAGGTGGGGAAAACAGACAAAGGAAGATAAAAGTGACTGACAGCAGCAATGGAGGAGGAGAGAGGGAAAGTTAACCTCAAATGGAGAAGTTTTCACTCATCCCATACATTGGCAAAGGTACTAGAGTGGTTTGCCATTTCTCTATCTAAATTTAGACAAATCATTTAAGGTCTCAGACCTCTATTTTCCTCATCTAAAAAATGGGAATAGTAATACTTTTACTACCCTCCTATCAAGGTTGTGAGGAAGTTGCTTTGTAAGCCTCTAAAGTAGTATATGAATATGAATTCTTGCTCTACATATTCTCCCCACTTAGGAATTTAGAGCACTTTGAACTCTTTCTGTTTCACTCATCATGTAACATACCACCAAGAAAAAAATGATACAGGGGTTGAACACACACACACACACACACACACACACATTGTAACAGCAAGGCATGACTAATTAAAACAGCCAGGGAACGTCTTTTTTTGTAAATGTTTTTAAAACTCAGAAGAGTTTGTTGCCTTTTCAAATGGATATTGTTTTTGTTGATTTGTATTTTGTTGTTGTTGTGTCTGGCAATTAATTCTTCAAAGTTAGAAAGATAGTGAATTTTTGTATTTTTAGTTATATGGTATGTCCCAAAAGTTTTAGTGCACTTTAAAGCTAGTAAGTTTAAAACAGCACGTAAGGTTTAGGGGCCTTTCTGTATATCTATCTGAGCTGAAATTTTTTTTTTTTAAATTGTGTCTCTCTCCAGAGGGCATGGATTATTTTATTTCAATTTGTATCCCTTTCAATAACTAGCATAGTGCTTTGTACACAGTAGGTGATTAATTAGTGTTCATTAAACAAATGGCCATCGAGTGAACCAGGGCAATTTAAAGATAAAAGGATCACTGTGTCCTAGAACTTCTGCTTTTGACTTGGATGCTGCTGTGTGCTTGCCCTCTTTCATAAAGGATGGTAAAGAAGAATAGTAATGTTTCTATTATCCTCAGTGTTCTGTACACAGTAAGTACTTAATAAATGCCTTATTCATTCATTCTTATAGATTTATAGTTGGAAAGGACTTCTGAGGTCATCTAGCAAAAAGTCCTCATTTTAGAAGACAACTCAGGCCCAGAGAACAGACATGACTTACATGAAGCTTGGTATACAATAGGCCCTTAATAAATGCTTGTTGACTGGCTGATGGGTTGATAGATTGTCTAAGCAGAGATAGGACTGGCAACCAGGTCTCTTAATTCCAGACTTCTACTTTTTTTCACTGCATTACACTCTTCTTGGAATCTACTGTCTATTGTAAGAGGGGTTATAATGGTATCTTGTTTTGCTCCCACAAAAGTTATTGGAAGATGATCTATAGCTGTGGGGAAACTCACTTATCTTATTTCACTAAGACAATGGCCATCCTGCCTCCAAGTGAACTAGAAAAGGTTAAACTGGAGAAACCGGTTTAAGCCTGAGGAGCCATGCCTGATCAAAGTACACTCGCTACCATGCCTATGTAATCTGCACATAAAGAGGGAATGTAGAATGTATAGAGGGAGACAAAGTGAGAAGTTTAAGGAATTTGACAATGTACATATACATACACATACACATACACATATACACATACATACACATACACATACACATATACATACACATACACATACACATATACATATACATATACATATACATATACACATATATGGAGAGGGAAATAAAGTAAGGGATTTGAGAAATTTGACTAACTCTAAGTCTACCGGGAAGGACAGAACTATAGACCCTCACTCCTGCTTCTGTATCAGTGTGGGTGTGTCTCTAGGGAATGCCATGCCACACCATGCCACGCCATGCCACGCCACACCACACCACATCACCTGCTCCTGAGTTCTTTCAGTGAGAAGGGGTTTGTTGTTTTAAGGGGTATGTAATGTGGAAGCTCATCTCAGGCTAACTCCCTGATCCTATCTGGAAGTACCGTGATTCCCAAAAGTGTGTTTCTAATACTATCTTTATTGTTAGGGGTGGCTGCAAAGAATATGTTGCTGGGCAAGAAAAGGTGCTATCACACAATTAGTGCTGCTTCACCTGACTTGGCCTTTTTCACACTTTGGGATCAGGAAGGAAATACCTTCTCAGGCCTCTCAAAGCCAAGGGAGGGTAGGAAGTTTAGTAACTACTTAGGGATTTCGTTCAATCTGATCTGGATTACCAGGCAGGTTTCTAATACAAAATTTCCCTACTGTCAATCTTGTCTACTTTGGTTTCATTTCACTTGAGTTGTATAGGTACCTTAAAGCACAGCTCCAGGACCAAGATGCTCTGCTATATATTCAGATCTACTAAATAGAAAGAATTCTTGAAACATTTGTACTAGATGAAATAAGGGGGAAGGCAAGGCAATTGGGGTTAAGTGACTTGCCCAAGGTCACCCAGCTGGTAAATGTCAAGTGTCTGAGGTCACATTTGAACTCAGGTCCTCCTGACTTCAGGGCTGGTGCTCTATTCACTATGCCACCTAGCTGTCTCTAGTTGGATTTTAAAAAAAAACAAACAACCACCCGAAACCCAGTGTCCAGCTCCATAATAAGTAGCCTCAACTGCTTCTTTCTGGGAATTAATATTGACAGTGACTTGAATCTCATGCTTATAGAATTTGCAGCGGATACTGCTAGTCCTTGAATTTCTTTGTTTGCTAATGTCTACTACTTACATGTGGTCTGAGGTTTTGTGAAGGATTAAGCCAGTGAGGACTGCTTTGTCTAGAGGGAAACATGATCTCTTTTGTACAGCGGACTAATCTCACCTGATGGGGGCATCTAAGTGGCACCTCTGTTCTCTGCAGTCCCAGTGGGAGGGGCCCACCTATTCAATTCTATTTCTATTTTACTTTTACTCCAGGAGATTTATTCATTTGTTTATTGCTTACATTTATCTTTTCTGAGCTGTGGAATTTGGGATTTCATCTTGGGTCTCCTGGGGACACTTAGGTAGAATCTGGATTCTTATATTGCCCTCCTTAAGTTACTCTTGTCATTTAATGTCTTAATTTCTTTGCAAGAGAACACTTGCTGTTTTGAAGAAGTCTTATCTCCTTATAGAAAATAATGCAAAGAGAAAAAAGCAGAACCAGAAGAGTATACAAATGGGCTGTAATAATAGTAGTAGTAAATAATGACTCAACAAGCATTAATGGAGCACCCAGTAAGTGTGGGCACTATGCTAGGCAGTAGAAACACAAGGACAAAAAAAAGGAAGCATCTCTGCTGTTGTCTAGTGGAGGAGACAAAAATGTAAGTATATAAGTATATATGGTTATGTTGATGGAAGTGGTAATGATCATGGTGATGATGATGATGTATCTATGTACTTTTCCATATGTGAATTTCAGTCAAAACAAGTTCAGAAAAAAATGATGGAAAAATAATTTAACCTCTCTGGGGTCTAATTTTCTCATCTGTATCATATGGACTAGATAACCTCTTAACATTCAGATCAATTAACAAGCATTCTTAAGTTCCTACTACGTACGAAGTACTCTGTGTATATAAATTGCTCTTGTTTTTAATATTTAGCTATGTGATTTGGGGGTTGGTCATTGGTGGGTGGTTCAGACTAGTGGTGTCATATCTATGTATGCCTTTGCTTTAAGGACAATATCAGAGAACTGCCTGCAACACTGATTGTTCAGTGATTTGTCCTACATCACACAGCTTGCCTAACAGCTAACACAAGGCAGGCCCTTTACTCACCATGTCACACTGCTTCTCAGTTAGGTCAGGGTGAATTTATGAGAAAAATTTTTTAAAGAAAACATCTTGGTCACTGTTTTTTTGTTGTTGATGTGGATAGATTTATTTTGTACCATTTGTGAGGACCTGCCACAAATGTTATAGGAAGGCTGTGAAATATGCTAGAAGCACAATTTTCCAAAGAAAATCAGCACATATGCCTTACGCTGAGGTGTAGAAACACACACACACACACACACACACACACACAGACATAGGGTTGCTTCTGAATAGAGAGGTTTGCTGGTCATACTGACTCAGCATTAGATTTTTTTGGTCTGGGATTTGTGGCTTTATTAATGCAGGGAATTCTCAATGAAAAAATTACTTCTGGAGCAAAGTAGACAATTCACCTGTAACCCACAGTCTTATGGAGTTGCTGGGACAGTGAGAGGACCAATGATTTGCACAGGGTTACAGAGTTTGTAAATGTCAGATGCAGGATTTGAGGCAGGTTTTCCTGACTCCTAAGCTGGCCCTTTTGTCACTATATAACATTTCCTCAGCATCAGTTTATTACTGATATTTTTCTGTTTCCTCTCTCTACAAGTGATTAAAGCAAAGATTCCATTAATTTTTAAGTAACTGTCATGACGGAACATTATGCATCATAAAACAAAAGGTATTCAGGTTTAATTAGAATCTGAATGCTGCCCAGAGACTGTCTCCATGACTCAACAATAAAATTATCTGGGGAGACTAGAAAGGCCTAAAATCTAGCTATCAAATCAAACTTCCAGAAGGTATACTAAGCATAAATCAGTTTTGCCCTTTGCCTTCTATGCAAAATCCTCATTAAATCATTCAGCTTCAAGGATGCATGCTTTCTCTGCTGACACATATCCCAACCCCTCCACCTATTAGGAGATGTCCTTCAGAGTTACCATGATCAAAAATGTACAGCCAAAATTATGTAGTCTCCAAAACCATATGGATAATATAGTAATAAATAATAAATGATTAGCCTCACTTTAGAAATGATTAAGCTTATTCATTCACTCATTCACTCAATCAACATTTATTAAGGACTTAGTATGTCCAGAACCTTGTGCTAGGTGCTGGGGGCACATGGAGTTTAGATAAGACAGTACCCCATCCTTCCTGGACCTGAGTCTGGTAGAGACATATGACATAAAGGCAGACGGCTACAATAAAATGCATTAGCTGAACAGCTGTAATCAGTAATTTAAATAACTGCAGGAAATCTACAAAAACAAGCAAGACAGAAGCATCCAACAGGAAGACTTAGCTTTTGAACATAAGAATGATGAAGGCAGAAGAGAAGAGAAGCAAAGGATGGGGTGAATGAAAAGAGTGGGTCGGATGAGAAGGAATCTTGGCATAGTGTGTGTCAGAAGTTAGACAGAGAGTGGGATGAATGAATATGGGTAAGAAAACACAGGAGAGAATGTAGTATGATCAGAAGTAGACTATATAATTGAAAGATGAAAGGAACTTAGAGATAAGGAATCTCACTTGTCAGAGGAAGAAACTCAGAAAGCCAGAGATATTAAATGACTTGACTAAATTGACATGGGGAATAAACAGCAGAGATGGGATTCAAACTCATGTCCTCTGTTTGTATATTCAACGCTCCTTGAATACCACCACACTGCCTGGGTCTGGATCTGTGGTTCTGGTTTTATTGCTCTTTGAAGCTGGGAATTGAGTGTTTGGAAGAAGACTTGGTGGAAAAACCAACTGTCCTGCCACTGCATCCCAAAGTCTTCAGAAACTGACCACCTATGTGGTCATTAGGTTCTTCAGGTTGGTATGTCCAAAGGATTGCTGTGCCTTGCTGATGCTGTTAGCACCCCTAGGGCCTTTCTGTCTAAACTTCACTTAGCAAAGTGCTTGAAACATAATAGGTGCTTAATAATTTCCTCCCCTCCCCCATATATTTATTCATTCCAAGGGGGCTCAAGTGGGTATGGATAGTCAAGTCAATAGATATAATAGGATAAGGGGCTCTTAGGACTTGAGATAGATGATAATGACACAGAGTCCAGGCCTACTGCTAATACTTTTTAGCTGATAGTGATGCCTACTAATGATTTTTTTTCCCTCAAAAAGGGCTCTAGAGTGAACTAGGGCAGGAAAGAAGGTTTCCAGTGGCCTCTTTCTACTACCTGCTTCAGTTGAGTATCGAACCATTTCCCCTAGACTTCTCCCGCTCTTCTTAGACTCAGTGTTGGCATATCAGAGAGACAGGGAGAGAAGAAAAAGGAAGGGGTAGGGAGACAGAGAGAAAGGGAGAGAGAGGAAGGGAGGGAAAGAGAGAAAAGAGAGAGAGGCAGGAGCAATAATGAGGGAGAGACAGAAAAACAGAGACAAAAGACACATGTATGCATGCACACAGACAGACAGACAGACAGACAGACACACACACACACACACACACACACACACCATGATCCCCAGGGAAGGAACAGCCCTCATGTAGGCTGACAACATTTCCAGCAGGCTGGTTAACTGAATATCAAATTAGCAATCTGTTATGCAAACTAAAGAGTTAGATTTAAATAATCAACAAAAGAAAACACAAATATCCACATGTGTACACATTTATAGACATACATACTCACAAACATATAGGTCCAGACCAATAAACATGTAGGAACCAGCATTGTGACATACTGCACAGTGAGCAATGTGGAATCAAGAAGATCTGAGTTCAAATCCCACTCCTGATACTGGCTTTATGCCCCTGGATGAATCACATAAACTTCAGGAAGTGCTTCAGGAAGCTCCCTAGAGCTTTACTTACTTGAAAGAGTAGTAGAATTCTGAATTAGAACTAGAAGATCTGGGTTCAAATTCTGCCTGCTTCAACCACATTGGACCTGTGTGACCTTGAACAAGCAGCTATAGTTTCCTTATTTGTAAAGTGAGGAGGCTGGATTTCAGGACACTTAAAGCTCCCTTACTGATCTAAATAAATCTGATTCTATTAAGTTATTGATGGGTCTTAGCTGTCAGAGGTAGAGGAAATTCATGTGTTAGGAATTCCCTACTATGATGAAATCAGAGATTCTTCATGTGACATATGTATGTATGGTTATGTGTATTATACACATACATATATGGATACATAGTATACATCTATATCTATATTTATAGCCATACCATGTGAGAATATCCAGGAAAGAGTGAAGGAAAGTATTTTGAGGTCAAAGAAGGGATCATTTATTCCATTCCCTCCATTTTAAAGATGAGAAAACAGAGGCCAAGAGAAGTTAAATTACCTGGCCCAAGTTACTGGCTTATACAGGAAGCAAATAGCAAATCCTGGATTTGAACTCACCTCTGTTGACTCCAAAGCCATGCTTTTTCTACTGTACCACAATACCCCCTACTTGGTTTGTCTTATATATGTTCATTTTTCAAAAAGGGAAGATCCTACCTGGTATTTTTTTGCTTCTCAGTAGCAGGAAAGAACTGACTTTCAGAGTAGAAATGATGGGAAACCTACCTAGCTGGTGGAGGGGTGAGAGAATGCCTACTCCGTCTTAGAAAGGCCAGAAAAGAAGAGGAAAGCAAGCAGTCTTACATACACTTTGAATTTGGGGAAAGTGTATTTCCAAAGGTCCAGAGGAAAGACAAATGTGATCCCTAGACTAAAACTGTATTGTCATACAGTCATGTAAAGTCATGCTAAGGGGGATAAGAGATGCTCAAGAATGAAATTCTGAAGATACAAACCTAAGTGGGGCACTATAAAGGCAATGTCCATGGTGCTGAAGCTAGGAATGAATGGAGGCTGCTGACAAGGCAAGCTAAGGATAACAAAAACAGCTTTGTAAACTATATGGGGAGAAAAGAGAAGATCAAAGAAGGGAGAAGACCCTTACTTGGGAGTTGACAGAAAGATGATAATGAAGAACAAAGAGAATGCAAAGTAGTTTAATTAATGTGGGTTTTGGTTTGTTTTTTGCTTCTGTTTTCTATGCCAAGAAACTGACCTTTACCCTGGAAATAACAGAACAAAAATGGCCAATGGGGAATTAACGGTCAAGATAAAAAAAAAAAGATAGTAAGACTGCATGTAGTTGCCCTTGATGAATTCAAGTCATCTGATTCAGATGAATAAAGTCCTTAGGTTCTAGCAGAATTAATTGTGATGAGGAGCTAGGTGAATAAAGTGCCGGTGAATAGAGCAACAGTGAATAGAGCACCGGCCCTGGAGTCAGGAGGGCCTGAGTTTAAATCTGGCCTTAGACACTTAATACTTACTAGCCATGTGACCTTGGGCAAGTCACTTAATCCCAACTGCTGCGCCCTCCCCCCTCCAAAATGATTAAAAAAAAAGAATTAAGTGTGATTCTTGATCTAGCAAAGTCCATGTGAAAGATGTGTTGAGAAAAGGAAAGGTACCACAAGTAGAATATCGTGGAAAGAACACCGGTTCTGGAGTCCCTGGACCTGGGTTCAAATTTTGCATCTGGCATTTGTTACTGGTGTAAGCTTGGTCAAGTCAGCTGGGCCTTGGTCTCCTCATATGTAAAAATGACAGATCTGTACTAAGAGACCTCTGAGCTTCCCGTTAGTTTTAATTCTATTACTGAAGAAAGGCAATGTTGTCCTGAGTTTAAAAGAAAAGGGGAGAGAACAGAGTTTGCAAAAGATTAGTAAGGTGGGTCTGACTTCTGATTCCTGAGAAAGTTCTAGAACAGATCATCAATGAGACATGAACACCTAGAAGGAGAAGCAATGATTGTGAAAAAACCCACATGGCTTAACTGAGAGCAGGTCATCCCAGACCAACCTAATCGCCTTTTTCTGACAGAACTGCTAAATTGGTACATGAAGGGATATTGTAGCTAGAGTTTGCCTAGATTTTAGTAAAGCCTCTGATAAAGTAACTCATTCTATTATTGTGGAGAAGATGGGGGAAATCTGGATGAGATGACAATACAATGCGATGGCTTGGGAACTGGTTGGATGGTTGGAATAAAGAGTAGTGATTGATGGTTCAATGTCAACATGACAGGAGGTCCCTAGTGCAGTATCTCAGGGATTAATGATTGGCTCTGTATGTTCAACATTTTTATCAGCGATTTGGAGAAAGGCATACATTGGCATTTGTTGTTGTTCAGTTATTTTTCAGGCACGTCCAACTCTTTGTGACCTCATTTGAGGTTTTCTTGGCAAGGATACTGGAGTGGTTTGTGATTTCCTTCTCCAGGTCATTTTACAGATAAGGAAATGGATGCAAACAAGGTTAAGTGACTTGTCCAGAGTTACATAGCTAGTGAGTATCTGAGACTGGATTTGAACTCAGGAAGGTGAGTCTTCCTGATTCTAGAACCAGACACTCTATCCACTGTGCCTCCTAGCTACCCCAATACACTGACAAGCTCAACAGACTTGTGAATGAGAAAAAGCTGGGAGAGTTAACACAGTGGATGACAGAGTCTGAACCCAAAAAGATCTTAATAGACTATAGCAATGGGCTGAATCTAAAACCTGATGCTATGAAAGCTGACTTTGATAGAAAGATTGGTCAGAGATAAAAATGTAGGCCTGAATGATACAACCTTAGTTTAATAATACTGCATATTGATAACACATTTCTATAGCCTTTCACAACATATTTTTGCATGCACTCAAATTGTTATTATCCCCTGGTGAGGTGAGGAAAGATTTTAAGTCACTTATCAAGCTAGTAATACTCAACTTGCTCAAAATTTCCAGTTTAGTCTTTATTCTCATGTTCTTATGTTCTCTCTCTCTCTCTCCCTCCTTCCTTCCCTCCCTCCCTCCCTTCCTCTCTCTCCTTTCTCTCTTCTCCCATATTAACAACACCATGCTGCCTCCCCTATATCAGCATGTTTGCTCCCACCCCCACCCCCCAGTGCATTCCTGAGTCATCCCATCACTGACTCATCCACCTAAGGAGGTCCCTTCACAGGGGCCTAATTCACAGGCTTTGGCCTCCCAATCTGCAGTGTAAAGCCTAACAAAGGTGTGGGGCTCCTGCAGAAGCTGAATGAGAACTCTTACATCAAAAGGGAAAAGAAGCTCATTAAAGACTATTCTGGTCCTCCTTCTTTCCTGGCTGGCCACACCTTTGAAACTCATGGGCCTTTCTGGGAGAGGGGTTGAAGCCCCATGAGGCATGAGCCCATCATCAAAACTCCATTAATGTCTATACTGGGGGGGTGGGGAGCGCACCAAATTACACCCTCGAAGCAGAGCACTGAAAAGCCAATGTGTTCTGATCCCTGCTGGAGATGTGACTTCAGGGCCTAAGGGAAAAGGCAAGCTTTCTGTCTGAAGAGTGACGAGGGCCACTGCAGAGTGGCAAGTGTACAAGAGGAGCTGATCAGCCTGGATGAATGCAAGCTCATTTACAAAGCTGGTCTCGGAAGTCTCTGCTGCAAGTGACTGGGAGTCCGACCTGTTTTCTACGTCATCTAATTGGAAACCAGCTGTTCGCTGATACAATTCCATTTTCAAGTATTCCTTCTCTGCTCTCCCACTTCTATAATATGGCACTGTCTAGCCTCGGAGTGTGAACATAATTGGTAGCCATGAGAGAACAGACCAAATGCTGGATTCCCAGAAACAGATACTGGAAGTAGAAGAGTAGCTTATGTTTAGGTCTAGAGCTGCTGTTGTTTTTGTCCTTCATTTTAGAAGAGGAGCATGGCACCAGGAAGATGATGACATGACTTGCAGGTGACTTTGATTTGAGTGAGGGAGGGCTGTGCAAGGTGTCCAGTCTCATTTTCTCCTCCAGAGCCATCAGGGTCCAGTGGCCAGAAACTCATCAGGATGCCTGGAGATGATCCAGGATGCAATGGGAGACCCTAGTCCTTTTAGGGTAAGGCCTTTTCAGCTACTCCCTTAGAATGAGGCAAAGCCCATTGAATGAATAGGCCTGTTAAAGCAGTGAGTCAAGGGATGGATCCTTCAATTACAAAACAAGAAAAAAAAATCAGGCTGGGAGGGGAAGACCTTCAGGGTTGGTGTTCCAATGAGAAACAGTTATCACTGACATTCAGGGTAAGCTAGGAGGGTTCAAAATACAGCCATTAAGTGGAATCTGGGCAAGGACCTATTGTGGTCCAATCTATGAGTTTCAGAGTGAACTGGAGAAGGAAAAAAAGGAGGAAAAGAAAGAGAGAGAGAGAGAGAGAGAGAGAGAGAGAGAGAGAGAGAGAGAGAGAGAGAAATCTAGACAGTAAACTCCAAGTAACTCCAAGACCAGCTTCTGGTCATCAAATTAATCTTCCTTTGGAGAGGAGAAAGAGAGGGGACTAAGGAGGTCAACTAGTTCTTATTTTACAGAAGAAGAAACTGAGGCCCTGAGAGGTCAATATGTTCAAGATCACACAGATTATATGCACCATGGGCAAGATTTGAATCTAGATCTCTTGACTCCAGAAACCGTTCCCTTCCGCTGTACTATGTTGGTAAGACTTAGAAGGAGCTTTCTCCATAATACCCCTATAAGACTGGTAATGCAAATACCATGACTTGCATTTCAAAAGTCAGTGGAAGAATCAAAAATCATAGCATTAGAGCTTGAATGGAGTCATTTAAGCCAGTTTCCTCATTTTACAAGTGAGGACACTGAGACCAGGGAAGTTAAGGAAACTGATCAAAGTCAAATAGATAGCAAGTAACCGAGATGATGATTAAAAAGCCTCTGGGTCCAAATCCAGCATCCATTATTAAAACTACTTCCCTATGATCATGCATAGAGTTGAGATCAGAGCCCTACCTCTTTGACTCTGAATTCATTGCTTTGGATCTTTAAAAGACTTGGAGCTGGAAAGCACCTCAGTGGTGATCTAGGTCAATTCCTTCATTTTACAGATGAGGAGACTGAGGTCTGGGGAAGCATTCCTTTCAAAGGTCCCTCCTAGGTCTAATCTATGACCTGAAAATTCTATTAGTGCTAAAGTTCCTTTTAATTCCTATATGGCATGGTTTAATTTTTCTCATAAAGATATGATGTCCAAAGATAAAGAAAACATTAAATGGCAATCACAGGGTAACTACTATTCTGTTTATAAGAACATGGTTTTAAAACAATTTTTTAAATGTTAGTGCAAGTGGAAAAGGAGTATGGGATAACACTGCTTACCAGAATTCTGGGGAAAAATATTTTGAGGGATTTTCTTTCATATGGAAATGTACATTCTACAGTTCTGAGTATTTTTTTTAAAGACATTGACATTAGCTAACAAATAATACTTTAAGTTTTCTAGCAGAGGTCACATGGTGCCTAGGATAGAGAGCTGGGGTTTGAACCAAAAAGTCATGGGTTAAAATCTTGCCTCTAATACATACTGTTTGTTTTTTAAGTGTATCTGCAAACCCTCCTCCCAGATTTACTAACGATCTCTGAAATGTAAGATCAGAGGATCTTTTCTTATCTTTTTCCCCTTCCTGACTTCCCTTCACAGCATTTGATATTGTTGACTACTCTTTCTTCCTTGATATTCTTTTTTCTGTTTTTTTTTCATGACATGGCTCTCTCCTAGTTCTCCCATCTGTGAGACTACACCTTGATGGATTTCCATCCATATTGTAGGCATATCCGCTGTAGGCACACCCTAAGTTTCTGTCCTAGGCCCTCTTCTGTGGCCTTTCTACACTCTTTCACAATATGACCTCATTGGTTCACATAAATTTAATTATCAATGCTATGGTTAATGACTCCCAAAATCTACATTTCCAGCTCTAATCTCTCCTCCAAACTTCAGCTCTACATCATCGACTGCATATTAGACATTAAGAACTACACATCCCATAGAAATGTCAAACTCAACAAATCTAAAACAGAGCTCATTATTTTTCTCCCAACGAACAACCCCTCCCTTCCACCATCAGTCTAACCAGTGACCTCTTCAAACTTTAGCTCTCTCAAGGGAAGCACCATCCCTCCAGTCATCCTAATTCACAACCTTGGCATTATCCTTCATTCCTCACTGTCCATTACCCCACACATCTAATCAGTCACCAAATCTTGTGATTTCTCTCTCTATAACACCTCTCTCACCTATGTCCCTTCTCTCTACTGACAGCCATTAGCAGAGTTCAAGCCTTCCTTACTTCTTGCCTGAGCAATTCTAATTGTCTCCTAATTGGTCTCCCTGCCTCAAGTCTGTCCCTTCTCCAATCCATCCTCCTCAGAGCTGGCAAAGTGATTTTCCTTAAACACAGGTCTGACCATGTCCAGCCCCTTCTCAATTAACTAAAAATAGCTCCCTGGTGTCCCTAGCACAAAATTTAAAATCCTGTGTTTGGCATTTAAAGCCTTCACAATCTGGCCCCAAGATAGCTGTTAGATATCATTATGCACTGATCCCTTTCTTATAGTCTACAATCCAGCCAAACCACCTTGCTGTTCCACTCACATAATAATCCAGTATGATTAAGACCACTAGGTTTAAATCTTGGCTTAGCCTGTATCCATGACTCTGAGCAAGTCATTTAAACTCTCTCTGCCTCAGTTCCTCATTTGTAAAAATATGTAGGTCAGTGGCTTGGGTTAGATAGCCTCCAAGATCCTTTCCATCTCTAAAGCTGTGATCTTACCTCCGGTCACCAAATGTAGTCCTTCCTCACCTTTGACTCTTAGGATATTTTTGTTTCCTCCAAAACTTAGCTTAAGAACCACCTTTTACATGATACTTTTCCTGATCCCACATCTGATGTATACCTTGTATTTATTTTGTATATAATTCTATATAAACATGCTGCCTCTCCCAATAGAATATAAGCTCCTTGAGGGTAAAAGCTGTCTAATTTTTGTTTTTGTATTCCCAGTACCTATCTGGCATGCAGTAAGTACTTAATTAATGCTTGCTAATTGATTCTATTCAATAAGCCTCCTACTTTTGCACCTACTGTTTGCAAGGAACCATGCTAGGCAGAGAAAGAGAAAAATAAGACAGCTCTTGCCTTCAAGGAGCTTTTATTCTCCTGGAGGGATAGGATATATACACTGGTAAATAAATACAATGGACATACAAATTTCATGCTAGGTAACCTCTTTCTCACAGGAGAACGTTAGAATATATTCATGGGTATAATGATTAAGTTGGGTGCTCCTTGTAAATACCTCCTTTCTGGATGTACCCCAAGTCAAAAGCTCTGAAAGGTTCTTCTATGTCTTCTGTACATGGAAAAAATGATATTAAGTATTAGCTTGTGCTTCTCTTCTGGAGACTAGGAGGTTATTGTGTTGTTGAGATACCAGGACACAGAAAATCCCCCTGGCAAGGCAAGCCATAGGGGAAATGGATTGGCTCGAGCTAGAATCTGCCAGACAGGAGACCTGGGACCTCTTATAGTGCTTCACCTGTAGAATATATAGAGCAGGGACAAGGATATGGTACATGTTTCCTTTCCCTGTGAGCTATCCTCTTTGTAATAGTAGTGACACAGTAAACAGAGTACTGGGCCTGGAGTCAGGAAGACCTGAGTTCCAATATGGTCTCAGAGACACTCTTTAGCTGTGTGACCCTAGGTAATTCACTTAGCCCTTGTGCACCTCAGTTTCTCCATCTGTAAAATAGAGATAATAATAGTATCTAATTTGCAGGGTTACGGTGAAGAGCAAATAGATAATAAATGTAAACCAATTAGGACAGTGCCAGGCATATAGTATGTGCCATATACATGTTAGTTATTGTGGTGGCATTAACCTATCCAAATAATCCAGAGCCTGCATAGTACAAAACTCATTCCCCAATAGGTTATTAGTGAGTTGGGAGTTTAAGAAGGATAAAGTGGATTGGTATGGGTTAGATCAGATTATATACTAGTGATGAGGTACAGCTCTGGGAGCCCCCTTGAGCTCTCCTTGAATCTTTGAGTTGCAGGCTCTGAGCAGTGCTGGAGACCCTTCTCCACCCCCCCCTCCCAAGCTCTCCTAGAAGCTTTCCAAGGAAGGCATTTGCCTGAGGTCATGGGCTTAAGTTGTGGTTCTGCCCAAGTCTTTAGCCCTCCTTTGTTCTAATAGTTTCCCACCCTTGAACTGGCTGGGCTCCCCATTATCTATGATCTCCAGGTAGCCTCCAGCAACTTCCCACCCTTAATCACTCATTACTGGAATCTGACCTCATCTGACTCCTCCTGAAGACCCTCCCCAAACTCCTCTTCTAGACCACTCCTAGATTCCTCCCACAACCTTTCTGTATATAGGATCCCATCTTCCCTCCATGTGGTGTGAGAGCTCCATAGAATGACCTAGTGTAAACTGGCTCCTTGAGAGTCTATCCCATGTGGTGAACTATTAATAAACTTTATTTTTCTTTGGCTGAGAAGAC
>JAQQSW010001034.1:0-23314 GCA_028646575.1 Pseudocheirus occidentalis
CCAGATATGTATTCATATGGATATATACCCTCCTATGCATACATATATGGAGATGTATGAATATATATATATATATATATATATATTTGTATTCCCTTCACCTATCCACATACTAAGAAAATTTTCATAATTTACTATTATTGTTTTTTCCATACTGACATGTAAATAGTTCAACTTTGATAAGTTCCTTATGATTTCTTTCCCATGTTTACCTTCTCATTCTTCTTGTGTTTGAATGTCAAATTTTGTGTTCAGTTCTGGTTTTCTCAGCAAGAATACTAGAAAGTGGGGCAGCTAGGTGGCGCAGTGAATAGAGCACCGGCCCTGGAGTCAGGAGTACCTGAGTTCAAATCCGGCCTCAGACGCTTAACACAAAAATCTAGCTGTGTGACCATGGGCAAGTCACTTAACCCCAACTGCCCTCAAAAAAGCAAAAAAAAAAGAATACTAGAAAGTCCTCCACCTCACAGAATAACCATATTTTACCCTGGAACATTATACTCAATTTTGTTACTTAGGTGATTCTTGATTTTAATTTTAGCTCCCTTGATCTCTAGAATATCATATTCCAGGCCCTTTAATCCCTCAATGTAGAAGCTTCTAGATTCTGGGTTATACTAATTGTGTTTCCACAGTATTCAAAATGCTTACTCTTGGCAGACTGTAATATTTTTTTCCTTTCTCTGGGGACTCCAGAAACTGGCTATAACATTTCTAGGAGTTTTCTTTTCGGGATCTTTCTCAAGAGGTTATTGGTGAATTCTTTCAAGTTCTATTTTACTCTGTGGTTCTAAAATATCGGGGCAATTTTCCTTGAGAATTTCTGGAAGGATGTTTCCTAAGTTATTTTTTATCATGGCTTTCATGTAGTCCAACAATTTTTAAATTTCCTCTCCTGGATCTATTTTCCAGGTCAGTAGTTTTTTAAAGGAGATATTTCACATTGCCTTCTATTTTTCATTTGTTTGTATCTGTTTAATAGTATCTTGATTTCTCATAAAGTCATTTGCTTCCATTTGCTCCACTCATTCAGAAGGAATTATCCTCTTTAGAATGCTTTTGACATTTTTTTTCCATTTGGCAAATTTGACTTTTTAAGGCATTCTTCTCCTCACTGGATTTTGGGCCTCTTTTGACATTTCAGTTAATCTGTTTTTTATGGTGCTGATTTCTTCAGTCAGGTTTTGACACTCTATTCATGATTTTCTTGCATCATTCTCATTTGTCTTCCAAATTTTTCCTTTATTCCTCTTATTTGATTTTCAAAGTGATTTTTAAGCTCCTCTATGGATTATAGACAATTTTCATGATTCTGGGAAATATTTGTTGTTGGAATTCTGACTGTTTTCTTCCTCCTGTTCCATGCTTTGATCCATTTATCCTCAAAAAGAATTCTAGAATTTGGTTAGTTTTTATTTTGCTTCCTTTTCCTACTCATGTTGTCAGTAAATTTTTTTTGGCTCTATGGAACTCTGCTTCCAGATGGAAAACTCTGTCCCAAATTGCTAGGGTTTTCACAGCTGCCAGAGCTATTGGGGGGCTCCTGCCACCCCCACCAGTTTTGGCTGAATGAAAACACACCCAAGGACCACCACTCAAGACCACGTTTCAGATCTAGGCTGCTCAATGCAAGAGCACTTGGCCTCCGGACAATTGCTTGGCCCCCCTGTAGTCTACAGGCTGGGAGCTCTGAAGTAACCAGGTGGAGGTGTCTCCCACTTCTGCCAGTTCTACTTTCAGTTGGTTCCTTGACCTGGAGGCAGTTTGGCCAGATGCTTTTCTCCCATAAAGTAAGCCAAATTACACTGACCTTTCTCTTATCCTTAATTCTTCTGGCTTGATAAATGTGGAAATTGCCACAGGTGCCACAAATTTATTCTCCTGAGGTCTCCAGGTCTGGCTCCTCCTTAACAGCCTGGCACCTGGCCACAGTTTGGGGCTCTTCTGGTCACGGTTTTGCACTGGGCTAGCCTCAGCTCCCAGCCTGCCACAATGAGCCCCACTTGCTGAGCCACCTTCAGGGAGAGATGTGTTTTCTGTATTTGGTGCATTTTGAAGCCCTAAAAATTGTTTAGAGTCATATTTTATGGGTATTTATGGTTGTTGTGAGGGAGCTGTGAAATTTTGCTCCTTCTATACCATCATCTTGGCTCTACCCCTCCTGAACTCTTTACTTTTCATATGTTCAATTAGAAGGTTCAATCTCTTCTCCACTTATTTTACACCTTTTTTCCCTTCATCATGATATCCTCAATGTAGTGGGTAAGCATAGTGGTGCTATGCATGCCTCCTTGTGGCAAGAAGGTGAAAGAATATTGTCTACCCTGCCAAGTGAAAGCAAACTTGTCCCATTGTTTAGGGTCTATCGGAATAATGAAGAAGCCATTTACCAAGTCAATAATTGCATACCAAGTCCCATTACATTTCTGGATCTTTTCTATTAAGGTGATGGTATCTGGAAGAGCCATATACAAAGTGGGAGTCACCCTATTCTATTGCCTATAATCCACTGTCATTCTTTACATCCCATCTGATTTTCATACTGGCCAGAGACAATTATTCCATCCTGTTTTTGTAAGGACTAGCACCCTTCTTCAACATATTTTTTATAGTAGAAGTAATTTCATCTTGCATAGCTTGCACACGATACTGCTTTAAAGTAATTACTTCAGAAGGTTCAGGTTAAGTGATTGGGTCCATTTTCATTTTTCCCACTAAAACTGTATTAATTCCTACCTTCCTTACACTGAATTGGTATCTTCCTTCAGGTTAATTAAGAGCCATGCCTCTCAATATATCTATTCCAATGATGTATTCTGGAATGGGTACAACAACCACAGTATATTCTTTCTAAGGTAACTGTCCAATTTTCATTGTTATTTTATCTTGTCCTGCTGATATTTCAGCCCTTCCAATCCTGTGATAGTAATAGGAGTACCATGATTAACTTATCAGTGTTTCCATGGATAAGCGTGGCCTCAGCACCCCATTTCAACCAATGTCCTAGTTAGAGCACTGGATCAATTCTTCTAATACATTGTTAAACCAATAAGTGGACTGCAATCTCATATATATATTGCTTTAGTATGGGTTGGGGCTTGGCCTATTTCCTATTCTCCCTGAAGGTGTGGCAAACTTGGGTATAATGATTCAGGAGTATGTGTAGGAGTGGTTCCTGCTTCCCAATCATTCTAATGTTAAGTACCCTTTCTTGATATATCTCATGCAGGTCTTCAGTTATAATACCATCTATTCTTCTAAAATCCACCCCTTCTCTCAATACAGCAGTAAAGAGTTGTCTTCTTGTCGATCTATTTTGTCCTTGAATTTTCTGGCTATTTATTCTTCTCTCTCACAGAAATTTATCTTCTCCCCATTCCCCAAAGTCACTTAATTGTGAAATCTTTTCCAACACCTCTGAAAAAGGGTGCCCCATTTCCCCTATTAATAGAGTAAGAAATAGGTGCTTACAAGTAGGAGGAGCCCTCCTAGTCTCTATCTATGATTCTACATCTCACATGTAATGTACTCATGTTCACAAAATGTGCCCATCTATGTAAAGGGCATGGGCACGTATGTTCATACAGATATATGTGTGCGTATACCAATACTCATGACTATTCACACCTGTGAGCTACTTGCATGCATGTGAGCAGTAGAGTTGAAACTACATCTGGTGATACCAGAATGAAGAGAAAAGATATGAGAAAATGATTAAAGAAGGGAGGCAGTACAAGGCACTGTATGAGTTATTGGGACTGAATCAAGAAATTCCTGGCTTCCCTCAGACATTTACTAAATCCAACCTCAGGCTTGCTTGGTGACCTTAGTTAGACTGTCTTCCCACTACTGATTATTTCCTGTTTCTCCTCTTTCCACCGTGTTTGTACATAGATGTTAAATGTCATCATGTCATCTTCTCTCTTAGATTAGGAGATACTAGAAGACAGGGATTCTCTTTTTCCCTTCTTTATATTCCCAGGATATAGAACAGGGCATGCAATATAATAACCATTTGATTTCTAATTATTGACTGACTGATGTTGTTCAAGTCACTTAACTTCTGCACTCTTCAGTTTTCTTATTAGTAAAATGGGAGGGAGGATTGGATTAATGGGCTCCAGGGTGCATTGTCACCTTAAATCTAGAAGAGTGATACTACTAATAAAAAAAAACAGAAGAAGAGGAGAAAGGGAAAGTGGATGAGGATGGCATGTTTGGAGAAGGAAAAAGGAGAAGCATAAAAAAGGGGAAGGGTAGAAGAATGGATTTTTACAGTAACAAAACTGGGAAAATAAAGATAACTTGGACAGACTGAAAAACGTTGATCAATGCAATACCAACCACAATTCCAATCATACAGGACAATTCATGTATGATTATTGGCCTGGCCAATGGAAAATGTCCTTTGCTTGACTATGTATATTTCTCTTTAGGGTTCTGTTTTTACCAGTGAGAGGAGGAAAAAGAAGGAAAGAAAAAAATGATTAATGAAAAAAGTAATTGAAATGTTTTTAATTATTTTAGTTATTTTCTTGTTTACATCATTAATTTCCACAAGATTTTGAGTTACAAATTTTCTCCCTGTCTTTCCCCTACCCACAACCCCAAAACAGCCATCCCCATGTAAAAACCCTCCCCCAACCTGCTCTCTCCTATGTCTTCCTCTATCACCCCTCTAACTTTCTGGTAGGGCAGGATGGGTCTCCCAAGCCCAGTGCCTGTATATCTTAATTCCCAGTCACATATAGTTAATAATAATAACAGTAATAATATGTTGTTATTATTATCATATATATATATAAAACATTTGATTGTAGAACTTTAAATTCTAGATTCTTTTGTTTCTTCCCTCATCTCCCAAACCCACGGGAAGGACAAGCAATTCAATGCAGTTTGTTTGTGTTTGATTATGCAGAACATCTCCACAGAGTACATATTGTGAGAGATTGATTATATGTCCCTTCTTACTATCCCGTCCCCCCCCCAGTTCTATTCTCTCCTTCTACCTGTCCAATTACAGAAGGGTGTGCTTCCTGCAGGCCTCCCCCTCCCCTCCACTCTCCTCCATCATCCCACTTTTCATCTCCATCACCCGTACCATACTGTGTGGCAAGATACCCATTTTAGAGTTTATGTCATTCTTTCCCTAAGCCAAATTCAACGAAAGTAAAGTTGAACCATCTCCTTTTGCCTTCCTGTTCTTCCCCTCCATTTTAACAGTTCTCTGTTGCCTCTTCTATATGGGATGATTAACGCCATTCTGTCTCTCCTTGTCTACTGTCATTCTAATCCTCTCCCACCTCAGAAGTTCACCTTTTAAATTATCATCCCTTCCTATTCAATTGATCCTGTGTCCTCTATGAACTCATATACATACATACTTAGGTATGTATTCATATGGATATATACCCTCCTATACAGATATTTGTGTAGGCGTGTGTGTATGTGTATATATATATGCACACACACATATATAATGTATGTAATATATATGTAATTATATATGTTTTATATATATATATATTACTATCAAATAGAAGAGGCAAGAGAAGTATGAGAAGTTAAAAAGGAAAAAGAATCAGGAGGAACTTACTAAAGTTGAACTATTTACATTCCTACATGGAAAAAATGATAACTGTGTATGTGCATGTATACATTACATATATATACATACATACATATACACATATACATACATATATATATGTATAGGAAGGTGCATGTGTATATATATGTATGTATATGTATATATGTATGTGTGTGTGTATATATATGTGTGTGTGTGTGTGTGTGTGTGTGTGTATATATACATGTATATTCCCTTCACATATTCTCATACTAAAAAAAGTTTCAGAAATTACTACTATTGTTTTCTCATACTGACATGTAAATTGTTCAACTTTGATAAGTTCCTTATGATTTCTTTCCCATGTTTGCCTTCTCATGCTTCTTGTATTTGAATGTCAATTTTTCTGTTCAATTCTTTTTTTAGCAAGAATGATTGAAAGTCCTCCACCTCACTGAATGACCACATTTCCCTCTGGAATATTATACTCAATTTTGCTGCTTAGTGGATTCTTGGTTTTAATCTTAGCTCTCTTGATCTTTGGAATATTATATTCCAGGCCCCTCAATCCTTCAATGTAGAAGCTGCCAGATCCTGGATTATCCTAATTGTGGCTCCACAGTAATCAAATTGCTTCCTCTTGGCAGCCTGTAATATTTTCTCCTTGATCTGGGGACTCCAGAACCTGGCTATAACATTTCTAGGAGTTTTCTTTTGGGTATCTTTTTCAAGAGGTGATTGGTGAATTCTTTCAACTTCTATTTTGCTGTGTGGTTCTAAAATTTCAGGGCAATTTTCCGTGAGAATTTCTGGAAGCATGTTTTCTAAGTTCTTTTTTTTATCATGGCTTTCATGTAGTCCAATAATTTTTTAATTTTCTCTCCTAGATCTATTTTCCGTGTCAGTGGTTTCTTCAAGGACATATTTAGCATTGTCTTCTATTTTTTTCATTTATTTGTTTCTGTTTAATAGTCAATTCACTACTCATAAAGACATTTGCATCCATTTGCTCCTCTCTAATTCTGAAGCAATTATCTTCTACAGAATGCTTTTGAGATTTTTTTTTTCCACCTGGCAAATTTGACTTTTTAGGACATTCTCCTCCTTGTTGTCTTTTGGGCCTCTTTTGCCATTTGAGTTAATCTGTTTTTTAAGTCGTTGATTTCTTCAGGCAGGTTTTGACTCTCTTTTCATGATTTTCTTGCATCATTCTCATTTCTCTTCCCAATGATTCCTCCACTTCTATTATTTGGTTTTCAAAGTCCATTTTAAGCTGATCAATGGCTTGTAGACAATCTTCATGTTTCTTGAAAGCATTTGGTGTTGGACTTCTGAATGTTGTTTTCTTCCTGTTCCATGCTTTGATTCTTTTTGCCCCCAAAAAAGGATTCTAGAGTTTAGTTACTGTTTTTACTTTGCTTCCTTTTCCTACTTATGTTGTCATTAAATTGTTTTCTTAGTTATGTGGAACTCTGCTTCCACAGGAAAAGCTCTGTCCCAAATTGCTAGGGTTTTCACAGCTGCCAGAGCTATTAGGGGGCTGCTGCTGTCCCTACCATCTTTGGCTCACTGAAACCGCACCCCAGGACCACAATTTTGATCTAGGCCACTCTATGCAAGAGCACTTGGCCTCTGGACATTCACTTGGCCCCCCTGTAATCTGCAGGCTGGGAGCTCTGAAGTAACCAGGCAGAGGAACCTCCTGCTTCTGCCACTTCTCCTGCTCTTACTTGCTTCCTTGCCATGGGGTCAATTCATCTGAAGTCTTTTTCTCCCCCAAATTTAACTGAATTCCACCTACCTTTCACTTAGTTCTAATTTCTCCTAGCTTGATAAATCTGGAAACTGCCACAGCTGACGACAATACACTCTTCCAAAGACTCCAGATTCACCTCCTTCTGAACACCCTGGGCCCAGGCCATGGTTTCAGGCCTGGCTGATTTTGGCTCCCAGACTGCTGCAGTGAGCCCTTTGTGTAGAGCTGCCTTCAGCAAAGGATATGTATTCTGTATTTTTGTGAGTTTTGAAGCCCTAAAGTTTGGTTATACTCATATTTTATCGGTATTTCAGGTGGCAATGTGGGAGCTGCAAAACCTTGCTGCTTTCCTGCTACCATTTTGGCTCTACCTCCTCGAAATTTTTTTAAATGAAGACAACAATATGTATACATTTAAGTATGTGTGCAAATGCAAAGAAGAATTTGAGGTCAGACTCTCAGAAAGGAAATTAATGATTCAGTAAGTAGAAAAAATATGATAAGGAAGAAAAAAGAGTTAGATAAGGGCAGCAGGATAGTTTATAGGCAGGGATATGTGTACGTGTGTGTGTGCATGTGAATGCACATCTGTGTGTGTGTGTTTCTGCTTTGGAGAAGATAGTGATGGATGTGGGTAGGAACCCAAGTCTTAATCTGGATGGCCAGATCTGCTTTGAGTGTCCTAAGCCATCTCATATGGGTCTTGCTGACTTCATCAGTGTCTTGGTCCAGGTAAGACATTGATGCCTTTTCCTATGGCTGCTGCATATGCTTCCAGCAGCTCATGGCTCCACCTTTGCTTCATGTCATCAGGAAATAATTAAGCCTCTACACCTTGCGGACAGTACAGTATACAGTAGAGTCAAACTTGTTTCTCTCTACCCAAGAGTGGGAAGGAGTGGGTAGAAGATGGACCCTGGGAAACTCCTTTCCAAGGTAAGATCTTTGCAATGAAGTGCTTGTGGACCAAGGTGTAGAGTGTTTGGAAAGTTCCAAAGGATGGAATTGTCTAGGGATATGTTCCTTTAAATGACAGGGTAGAGGTCACACTGTGTCTGCATAAGTACCTAGACCACAGAAAAAAAGAAAGCAGTTTTTCCACAGAGGACTATGTGGGCAAAGAAAATAGGAGGGAAGGGAATAAGCACTTATTAGGCACCAACTGTATGCTTTGCACAATGCCAAGCATTTTTAAAATCTTATTTGCTTTGATACTCACAAAAGCCTTGGGAGGCAACACTGTTGTCACTCCCAATTTGCAGACCAGGAAACTGGTCTAGTGACTTGTTGAGAATCACAAAGGCTACAAGTGTCTGAGGCTAGATTTTAACTGAGGTCTTCTTGCCCCAGGACTCTCCACTGTATTATCAGGAAACATCCTTCCACTTGATGGGGCTCCCAAGAGGAGACCTCAAGTGGGGAGCCAGTTAACACTAAGTAGACAGGGACTTGGGAGAACTGCCAATATAATCTCAGGCCCTGGGAGAGATTGCATGGCACAGGGCAAGAACACCATAGCCACCTTTCTGTGGACAGCCCTGACCCACAATTCAGTCAAAGTACTAGGCTTCATGTGTGACCATTATACCATGCTCCTGAGGGTTCTTGTGCCCCTCCTGCTTCCTGTTACCACTTTTAATCAGAAATTTCACTGTGGAATGTTTCTGACATTACCCCAGCTCATGGAGTGTACATGCTCAGGGGACTGTTACATTGCAAACTCTATGTGTGTACATATACATTCAGTTTTTTCTCCTCTCCTAATTTAGCCCATTCCTGGTTTCTCAGTTCTTTGGCCATACGATAACTGCACTAAAGCCACTTAAGTGCTTGAAGGTTGACTAAAAAGATATTTATGATTTTGTCAGCAAAGTGTGAGGTGTGATAGGAGCAACAATGATTAAATTGGAAAGTCCCTTCTATGTAGCTGAGGCTAATTTTTCCTAAAAAGATAATGAAGCTTCCCCATATGCTTGATCATTCCAAGATAATAACACCCAAAATAAACAAGTTTAGCAAAGTCGCAGAATATAAAATAAACCAACTCAAATCACTGGTATTTCTATGTATTATATAGAAAGTTCAACAATAACAAATGTCAAGAGAAATTTCATTTAAAGTTGCTGTTGGCATTATTAAATACTTGGGAGTCTACCTGCCAAAACAAACCCAGGAACTATATGAACATAATTACCAAACACTTTTGACATAAATGAAATCAGATGTAAATACTTGTGAAAAAAAGCATTAGGTGCTAAGAGGCAGACTGAGCTCATATAAAAGGACACTTCTACCAAATTTACTTTGCTTAAGCAGTTCCATTCCAATCTAGTTTCAAACAACTATTTCATAGAGCTTGAAAAAAAATAAAACGATATCAAATTAATCTAGAAGACAAAATAGGTTACTGAATATCAAGGAATTTAATGAAAAGAAATGAAAGGGACGGTAGCCTAACCATAGCAGATCTTAAATTATACTATAAAACAAAACTACTTAGTACTGACCAAGAAATAGAATGATGGGTCAGTTTAATTTTTTAAGTACATAAGACCCAATAGTCAATAAACATACTAATCTACAGTTTGATTAAAACAAACACCTCAGTTTCTGGGATAAGAACTCACTATTTGACAAAACCTGCTGGGAAAACTGGAAAATAATATGGCAGAAACTGGTCATGGTCCAATATCTGACATCATATGCCAAAATAAAGTAAATATGGGTACACAATTTAGATATAAAAGCTGGTGCTATAAGCAAATATGAATGTAATGAAATAGTATTGTCATATAAGAAATGATAAACAGACAGACCAGATGAGCCTGGAAAGAGTTATATGAACTGATGCTAAGTGAGGTTAACAGAACCAGGAGAACATTGGACACAGTTACAGTCCAATTGTGCAATGACTGAAGTTGACACACTTAGTGCTTTTCAGCAGTGCAAAGTTCTAAGACAAATCCAAAAGACTCATGATGAAAAATGCTATCCACATCCAGAGAAAGAACTGGAGAGTCTGAACACAGATTATTTGTATTCTTTCTCTCTCTGTCTCTGTCCCTCTTTCTGTCCACCCCCACTCTCTATATCTGTCTGTCTGTCTGTCTCTCACAGACACACACACATGCATACATTTTTTCCCTTTCTTGTGGTTCATTCCATTAGTTCTAATTATTCTTTACAACATGAATAATGTTAAAATATGTTTAATATGTATACATCTATAGTGCATGTATACATAATATGTATACATCTGTAGTGCACATTTCTGATTGCATGCCATCTTGGGGAGGGGACAGGAAATGGAGGCCGAGAGAATTCAAAACTCAAAAGCTTGTGGAACTAAACGTTTAATGCTAAAAATAAATAAATTCTTTAAAAACAGGAAAACAACTAAAGATACATTTAAAAAGAGCCAAGATATCAACTTTCGAAAAATTAACAAGAGAAAGTGACCTTTCAGTCTAGAATGAGAGGGTAAAATAGAAATGGAAGAATTTATTCATCACCTCTTGAAAAAGGTGACAAAAGGCAAACTGCGAGGAATGTTGTAGCCAATTCCAGAGTGTTCAGGTCTAGGAGAAAATATTTCAAGAAGTCAACGAGAAATAATTCGTGTATGGTGGAACCACAGTCAGGGTAACACAAGATTAACAATTTCTACATTAAAAAGATTGGAGGACTTGACATGTGCTGTTCCAGAGGGCAAAGATGCTACGGTTACAAAAAGAATAATCTACCCAGAAAAACTGAGTATAATTCTTCTGGGGAAAAATGGATAGACAATGAAAAAGAGGACTATTCAGAATTCTTGACAAAATGACCAGACCTGAATAGAAAAGAAGCAGAAAAAGGTAAACTGGAAAGGTAAATCATAAGAGACTTAATAAAATGAATCTGTTCACATTGCAACATGGTAAGATGATTCTTGAAACTCAAAAGTACTTTCTTATTATCAAAGAAGTTAGAAGGAATATATATATATATATATATATATATATAATTGTCTGTATAAATAATGTGTACAGCAATTTGAAAAAAATACTCTAACTTACGACATTGGAGAAATGATAAATAAAACATTTCTGATTGCAAATTACAAATGCAAATTAACACAATTTGATTGGCAAATTAACACAATTTGATCAGAACAGATACATGACTAATGTTGGAAGGTATGTAGGAAAATGAGATATTAAGTTTAGTGGAGTTGTGAACTGATTCAATCATTCTGCAGAGCTATTTTGAACTATGCTCAAAGGGCTACAAAACCACATATACTCTTTGACCTAACAATAATGCAACTAAATCTGTAAGCAAAAAAAAGATAAAGAACGAAAAGAAAAAAGAGCCAATATGTACAAATATATTTTTAGAACCTCTTTTCTGGCAGTAAAGAATTAGACATAGAGGGGATGCTCATCAAGTGGGGAAAGGCTGAACAAATGGAGGTATGTGCTTATGATGGAACACTATTTTATTATAATAAATGATGATTTGGATGTTCTGAGAAAACACATAAAGACTTCCATGAGCTGATGTAAAGTAGACTGTACCATGTACAAAGTAAGAGCAAAATTATAAGATGATCAGCTCTAAATGACTTACCTATTCTCAGCAATACAGCAATCCAAGAAAACTCATGAAAGACTTATGATGAAAAATGGTTTCCATGCACAGAAAAATAACTGAAGGTGTCTTGATGTAGATAGAAGAGTACTTTATTTTTACTTTTTCTTGAGGTTTACAACGTGACTATTGTGGAAATGGTTTTCATGACTATATATGTATAATCTCGGTCAAATTGCTTGCCTCCTCAATCACAAAAAAGGAGAAGAATTTGGAACTCAAAGGAGAGTGTGGAAGGAGAGAATTTGGAACTCAAATGTTTGAAAATGAAAGTTAAAATTGTTTTTAGATGCAACTGGAAAAAATAAAATACTCAATTTTAAAAGTTTTCATAACATAATTATAAATATACACATACATATCAATATATGTATACATATACACATATACCTATACATATATGTATACCTAAACTTATACCTATATATATTGCTATACCTATGCATACACAAGCACACACGTGTGTGTGTGTGTGTGTGTGTGTGTGTGTGTGCCTACGTGTGCCTTATGGTCATTATCTCTATGGAGGAGAAGGCAGAAAAAAGGTGAACATTTGTCAATAATAGATTTGACATTTCAGTTGAAATCGTCTTTTTTATGGTACCGTTTTAGAAATGCATGTTTTACTCCATAAATTAAAAATAAAACAAATTATTAAAATATAAAAACAAAAGAAAAGACTTTGACCGGGTTCTTTAACTTTAGTGAATTTCTCCAGATGTAGGTGGTTTTGCTGGTACCTAGACCCTCATATGAGTTAAAGAATCAAAGGTGAGAATCATAAACCCATAGAATTTCAGAGTCAGAAGGCTGCTCAGAACTCATTGCTCAGCGAGCAAATAACATCAATAAAATGTACAGAATAGTTTTTGCTTGCAGACCTCCAGTGAGGGGGAATCTACCACCTCTGAAGTAAAACCATTTCACTTTCAGGCAGCTCTCCTGGTTAGGAGGTGCTTCATAGCATCAAGCCAATTCACAGCCCTTTGAAACCTCACTCTTTGTTTAAGGTTCTATGGCCAAGAAGAACAAATTACTACTTTTTCTATTAATAAGCCTTGAAACACTTGAGAACTGTCATCGTGCCTCTCTTTACCCTTCAACTTATCCTTCTTGTCCTTAAGTTAAACACTCTAAGCTACTTTAAGTGATTCTCCTATGTGATGAAGATGAACTTTTCCATCCTCATTGGCCTCCTCCTAAATCCTATTCCTCTCCCCCTGCTCTCTAACATGAATTAAGAAAACTTCAAAGGTCTATTTTTCTATCATATTGTTTCTAGTCCAAAGATCTCTAAAAAGCATTGGAAACCTTCTGGACGGATGAAGAAAAGAATTTGAAGATATCTTTCAAAGAATCCTGAAGATGAGAATATTTATGATAATTCAAAGAACTCACCATACTATTTAATGAATGGAAGTGGATTGGAACTTTGGAGTAATCAATAAACACATGGCCTTATTTGACCAGGACATCCTTGATCAGCGGTAATCCAGAAACCATCATAAAGGTAAGATTTCCCAGATGCATGCAGAAAACATTTGCATATTTCTTGGTAAACCGAAAAAGAATTTGTTTCAGTTGTGAATTTCCAGGGACTATCAGGCTATTATTTTGTCTATACTGTAATCAGATGTCATTCTATCCATGTGAGAAACATCAATTGCAGTGAAGTCCACTCAATTCAGCCTGATCCAGTTCCAATGAGTTCAATCTGGCTCAGCTCAACAAACACTAAATCCCCAACTATATCCCAAGCCCTGTGCTAGGAGCTGAGCAGACAGTCCCAAACACCAAATAGTTCCTCCTCTTGAGGAGTAGACATTGGAAGGAAATGATCTATGCATATATATGCAAATATAGAATACGTACAAAGGAAATTCTCAGTGATTGGAGGGGAGACCAGAACATGGGAGGGATCTGAAAGGCTTCCTATAGGAGATGGCCTCCTGAAGCTGAGCTTTGATGGAAATTGGGAATAGCATAAGTTTCTGGGGAAGAGACAGTATATGCCAGGCTCTGAGGTTGTTGCTACATTCAAGGCAGCACATTAGGCTAGGAACATGTGGCAAAGAACAAGTCAGAATTTACTATGGCAGAAACATCTAGAGCAGTCGTTCTCAATCTGTGGGTCACGACCCCTTTGGGCATTGAATGACCCTTTCACAGGGGTCACAGGGGTCACATAAGATCATTGGAAAATACATATTTCCAAAGGTCTTAGGAACCAAGACACTGTTCCCCTATCCATCTCGAGGCCCGTCTTCCCACATGCAGATACACCCGCATAAGAGTATTAAAGGATCATGGCATTAGAAAAGTTTAGAACCACTGATCTATAGGTTAACACTTGAAACATTACAATTTCATTGGAGTGGGTAGAATGTAAGCTCCCAGAGGGCAGGGGCAGTTTTATTTTTGTCTTTTTAATCTCCAGTACCTAGCATAGTATGTAGTACATAGCAGGGACTTATGAAAAGTTCATTAAGTGATTTGATGGATTGTGTTTTTCCCACACTGACACCCATCACATCACTGTCAAAACTCATGCAGCAGAGTGATATCGTGGGCAGAAAGGTCATTGTTAGTGTTTGATGAAGTTAATTGAAAGAAACCCTGCTCGGATGTTGAGAGCATGGTATTAACATCCTGCACTGACCAGCAAGGCAAGTGAAGATTAGAGACTTGACATGGCCTGGCCAAACTGGCAATCTCTGACTCAGGGACCACGGCTTCTTAACTTTCTATGTGTGTGTGTGTGTCTGTGTGTGTGTGGGGGGGGGAATGGTGGTAGTGGTGGTGGTGGTATCCTTTTGTTAGTCTGGTGAATCCTTTGGGTCACTTCTTAGAAGAAAGTTTTTTATTGTGTAGAATAAAATATAAAAAGAAAAGGAAAAACAAGTGAATTGAACTTTAGTGGTGTTTTTTTTTTCTTAACTAAAATTCAGCGGCCAAGTGAAGTACCTCTGATTCTAGTGTATGAAAGGATGTTAGAGATTGCTTATGCAAATTCTGTCAGTCATTCAGTTAATGAACATGTATTAAGTGCTTACCATGTGTCAGGAACTGGATTCAACAAAAGACAGTCTCTCAAGGAGGTCACCTATCACTTAGAGATATAATAATGATAGTAATAATAATCATCAATTTAATAAAAATTGGCATTTCTAAAATGCTTAATGTGGACCAATCACTGTGTGAAGCACTTTCCTATTACCATCTCATTGGATCTGAATCACAGAAAATGAGTCAGATGGGATTTCAGCAACCATCCAATCTTGACTACATACAATGTCAACAATGATACACCCCAAGAGTGATGAGCAAATTATTCTCTCCATGTCCCATGGGTCTGTATCAGCAAGCACCCTAGCATACCCAGGGCGGCTGCTAGCACAGGTTCTTAGATGTGCTTTTCTAAAGGAAAGCAACTCAAAATGAGTTAACAATCCTTCTTTAATCAAACAAACATATCATTTACCTAGTTCAGGGGAAAAAGTCAGCACCCTAAACTCCAGAGAATACAAACCCGAGTTAGAAGCAGAAGTTACAAACACAAGTTATAAGTAGACCAAGAAACACATCAGCAGATGGGCTTCCAACCATCTGACCATCACATGCATTACCAATTCAAGTTAGAAGAGAGGGAAGCATCAATACCTGCGTTTTTCAAAACCGGGGGGGGGGTCAACGGCTTCCCAGAGTCTCATCTGGTCAAATCACACAACTCTTCTCAAAGTGAGCCCCAAAGCAAAGCCTCACATCAGGACATATATATAGACTTCTCCTGGGTCAGCCCTCTTGACCCACTGTCCAACTACAAAGCAACAAGTTGTGGCCATTCCCCCCAAAAAAACAAGCTTCTCGTCACGGGCTCCATGTGAACATTCTTGGAGCCACTTAAGCAAAGGGGCTAGGGGCAGGAAAGAGCTTCAGATTCCCATTATAGTGTCATAAGAATATGTGAACCCAGGCCTTCTTAGCCCCAAATCAGGCATTCTTTCCTTTGTAAGAAGCTGCTTCTCGGGTAAGGCCAGAGCAGTGATGGTCCCCAGGCTTCTGGCTGCCCCATCCAGCACATTCCCCAGGGCAAATGGCCTATGTCACCCTCAAAGCCAGTGGATTCTCACCCTTCCATCTCATTACTTACCTTTTGGATGGTGTCTTGGAGATTTTTCATGTCCATCTAGAAGATGTTGCCCGATATGGGCAGCCCAGGAGTGCCAGGGGATAGTTGAGATTACTCCTCCTCCTGTGCAGATATTGTGCCAGGATCAGGAGGATGGCAGAGAAGAGAAGGAGGGTCTGCAGCGGGGCTCCTTCCCAAAGAGAGGGGAGCATAGTTCCCAGAGCGAACAACATCTTTCCACAGGTCTGGCACCAAGGCCGGACAAGCCAAGTGCTTCTTCCCTCTTCTTCTTCCTTTTTCAGACACAAAAGTAGAAGCTGTAAAGTTGCTAGGATTTGGGTACATGTGAGGAACAAAGTTGAAGCTGTGTTTCTCCCCTTGGAGCTGTTGCCCAGGCTGGATTTATAGGGGAAACAATGAGAACTCCAGGAAGTTGCGAGCTTCCCCTCTGTGCCCCAGCCCTCTGCCAGGGTCTGCCTCTTGGAAGTAAACATGCACCACCAGTAAAATCTGCTTCCCAGAAAAAGAGACTGTGCTTGGCTGCTGGAAACAAAAGCGAAACTTGACCAGAGCTGATTGGGAATGATTCACACAAAGACAGACCCACCCTGTGGGGCCCAAATCACAGGGCCAGATCTGTGAGGCAGGAAATGAGTCGGTATTTTATCCTGTCTTTTAGGAGAGCAGCAGGCTGAGGCCCTGGGAGGCCTGGAAGCTGACAGGGTCCCACAGCTCTTTGTAGTGTCAGAGCCTGCACCAAAATCAGACTCAGCTATCTTCAAGTCAACACAGTTCTTCCTATTAAAATCTGCCCCCTAATGGGCTTGAGAAGTAATGTAGTGGGGCTCTCAACCTAGGATTCAGTCATTCTGACAGATATGTAGAAGATACCAGTGGGTCTGTGAACTTGCATGGGAGAAAATACATTTCTCTTTTATTGGAATGATTAGAATAAAATTTCCAATGGAATTGAAAAAATTCTAATATAATTGGAATAAACTGAATTAAATGCCAATATAATTAGAAAAGGATGTTTCTCAAAGTTTTTCAGTCACCACAGACCCTCAGTCCAGGGCTTGAAACAGGCAAGGTTACACAGCTGGTCATTTGTAGGGAGGAATCAAGGCCAGATGCTCTGACTGCACACTTTGTCACCACATCCCCCTGCCTCCTTCTAAATGACACAAAGATTAGAAATAGTGGACAGGATTAAAGTGTGTCTAAAGAGTTCTCTGTCAAGCTGCATTTCTTCTGTTTCCAGCCCAGAATTGAGAAATGTCTATCTGCAGGTACACACACATGCAGATGTGTGAATATATGTGTGTATGCATGTACGTGTATGTATGTGTGTATGTATGTATGAATGTGTGTATGCATGCATATATGTATGTTTGTATATACACACATACATATATATGTGTGATGGTTAAATATGTTGAATGTATTGAATTTGTATAAAATGTTATTGTAATTCAAATAAACCTACGGTTTTCATTTGGGTCATAATCTCAATTTCAAAAACACAACATAGAGAAGGTATGACTGGAGAGAATTTGTTTTAAAAAAGAGCTGGGGATTAAGTTGACAGCAAAGTCATTATTAGTGAGCCTTTTGCCAAGGCAGCCAAGAAGGGTGTGCCACCCCTAGGTTTTTTAAAGAGAATCACAGGGTAAAGGACAAGATCGGTGGTGCTGTGCTAACCTCTATCCTGCTCCAACTTCCTCTGGGGCATTGTCTTCATGTCTGGGCACCATGGACTTAGAAACAATCCTATTATTCTATATAGGAGGTAAGGGAGACCCAAATACTTACAGATTTAGAACTAGAAAACATGTTAGTGATTTTCCAGTCCAAACTCCTCATTTTACAGATGAAAAACAGAGGTCAAGAGAGTGGAATAAGTAACCCATCATCACATGACTCGTTTCAGAACAAATGGTTGAATTCAGAGCCTCTGACTCCAACTCCAGTAGTCTTTCCACTGTACCACTTTACTTCCAGATAAAAACTACAACTGAAAGCATGCTGAAGAAAAACTATTTGAAGGACTTCGGGATGCTTAACTAGCAGAAGAGTGTGTGTATTTATGTGGAGAGGGATTGGGCATGGAGCTGTCTTCAGTTCTTTGAAGGGTTGCTTTACCAACAATGCAGTATTCACAATGCTTATGGTAATTATAAATTTGCTGATATGGTTATTATTAATACAATGTAACAGGCTGTCTATATAGAGATTATAGCTAGAACAATTATTCAAACACCACATAACTAAGTCCAAAAACCAGAAAGTCAAAGCCATCATTGTAGTTCCAGAGGTGACACATGTAGTTAATGCAGTAAACACTCATATTCTCAAGCCTTGAAAAGAGTGCAGGCTAACTAAGGCAAAGAATCTCCTCTCTTCACTTCTGGTAACTGCTCAGCCTCTGGAGCTAGCTCCTAGCAGTTCTGGCCCCTTCAGTTCCCTTCCCTGGAAGTCCTCTGCAGAATTTCTGGCTGGTTAAAAAAAGGACGTCACGACTGTAACAGTAACACAATTTACAGGCTTCCTTACTTTTCTTAGTATGAGGATAGGGGAAGGGAATACAAATGTATATATATGCATACTTACACATATGTCTACATAGGAGGCTACATATGCATATGAATAGATAACTGGGCATGTGTGTATATGTGTATATAGAGGGTATAGGATCAGTTGAACATGAAGGGACGTTACTTTAAAAGGTGAAATTCTGAGGTGGGAGAGGACTAGAATGAGAGGAGACAGGGAGAGACAAAATGGGGTTAATCATCCCATATAGAAGAGGCAAGGGATAACTGTTACAACTTTACTCTCATTTACTGTCATTGAACTTTGCTTAGGGAAGGAATGACCTAAACTCTAAATTGGGTATCATGCCACACAGTACAGGAGGGGCCATGGAGATGAGGGCTGGGATAATGGAGGGGGGGCAGGGTCTTGGGGAGGGATGCTGTAAGCACACACTTCAGTAAAGAGACAGGGACAGGGTAGAGAACAGAACAAGGGGGGAGGGATAGAAAGGAAGGACATATGATCAGACTGTCATAATATGTCCTTTGTGAAGATGTCCTGTGTAATTACCCATGCACAGCCTTAATTGAATTGCTTGTCCTTCCAGTGGGGGTGGGTGACAAGGGAGGAACCAAAATAATCTAGAATTGAAAACTCTGCAATACATGCAACTAGCAATTCAGATATACAGGGACTAGGGTAGGGTGACTCCCTGCCCTACCAGAAAGTTAGAGAGCAGATCAGGGGAGGTGCTTTACAGCGGGACCACTGCTTGGGGTTGGGGTAGGGGAAAGACAGGGAGAAAATTTGTAACTCAAAAATCTCATGGAAATGAATGATGTAAACAATAAAACAAATAAAAAATTTATAATTAAAAAATAAATAAATGAATGAATAAATAGATAAATAAACAAATGAATGAGTAAGTGAGTGAATGACCAAATAAAGAAATAAATAAAAAGAAGAAAAAAAGAGAGGGGACTGAACTGGGAGGAGCAGGAACTCTAGATAGATAGGCCCAAGCAGGGAGAGGTCAGAAGAACTTTTGGGGAACATCATTGTGGAGAGAGAAAGAGAGAGAGAATTGCCTGCTGAAACTACCAAACTGCTGAGGGCCTGTTGGAGCTTCCCAGGAATTTGATAGCTGTCACTCAGAGATGCTTAGAAGTCAGAAGGCATGACAGTAGTGCTGATATTTTTTCTGTCTGTTTTTATGTTATTTTGCCATATTAGTCTGCTGGTAAAGGACAGTACTCTTCTTACAGAGGCCCTGACATCTTGCTGTTGGTTCAGAAGCCCTGGAGAAGGATTTTCTTGTCGTATGTTTACAGAAATCCGAAATGAGTATCTTGCTGTCCTTTTCAAGGGTTCTGAGACTGTTCTGCAAGCAGAAAATGAATTGATGAGGAAGCTGGCAATGTATATTGTGGCTTTATTTAGCTTTGTCTCCCCAGGAACAGAGATTACTGAGAACTTGCCTCTGGTCACCATGAAGAAAAGACTTCTTCTTGAGTATTGAATACTGTGATGATATCATAACCTTGTTGTAGCTTAGGGGTAGATGGCCTTTGTGATCTAGGTGCTCATTTGAGAAGGTGCTTGGAGTTAACTGATGATAATTGTAGTTCAGTTGTGATCCAGATGTGGAAAACATGTGACTTTTATACTTAGTGACTAAACAAATGAATGGACTTTGTATGTTATTAGAAACGAATCTCCAGTTGAATAGAGAGGAGACTTTCTGATTGACTAAATTAAAATACTGTGTAGGGGTGGAGCACTTTGTAATTGAATTGAAAACTCATTAAATTATTGAGTTAGACAAGGTAATTGCTGTATTTTGATTTTCTGTGAATGTTTTGCCTTCACCTGTCACTGAATAAATGGAGTATGCAATGCTTATAACCTGAACTGGGAAGTTGCTTGTGTTTGATATTACAGTGTCACTGTCACTGCTGCAGCTTCTAGTCACCACGGTGGCTCCAGTCAGGCCCGTGCTTGGCTCCTTCCTTCCCCACCCCTTACTACTACATCACCAAGTTCGAGGGACATGGAAAATCTTCATATCCAATTACCAATATATACCGCACCACGATCTTTCATGTCCCTTACTTTGTAAAAATGCATTATCAATGCATTTCATTATATAGGCTAATACGAATTTTCAGAGTAACTGGTGTCAACAGTATTTTCCAACAATATAACAAGGATAGCACACAATAAACACAGAAAAGAATAATTTAGGGTAGGGCTTGAGAACAAGTTCCTCGTCAATCCCCCACCTGAACAAATGGGATCCCAATATCTTGGCGTAAGTGGTAAAGGTCTCTTCTTCTATGGCTACTTGCTGCCGAAATTGGACTTTGAGCTGCCCCTGTCCCAAGGGGTCCAATTTGAGAAGTCAGTTCTTTCACCAATATTTGGAATGTTTTTGATGCCAGGTCCAGGGGTGACATGTCACAGCTGTGGACAGGGGATGGCATCCAGCTTAAGCTATCAGGTATCTACAAGTGGAGGGTACCAAGGCTGCAAATCCAGCAAACAAATTGAGTAGACAAAAGCCAAGAAAAAACAAGCACACAATAACCAGAAACAAGGTGGATATAAGATCAGTCATGCTATTGGTGTCCATGAGCCCATTCTTGTAGCCTCACTCATGTAGAATATATGTTTTAAGAATATAATTGTATAATCATATTCTCCTGAATAAACAACAAAGTGTTATCCTTCCAATGTGCTATAATCTCTACTGCCTTTGAAACTTTATCTGGCTTCCTTTTTACCCATTCTTTACCTCCCAGTTTCATTCTATCAGAACTCAATCCTTCAACTCTTCTGATAGTCATTTTTGATGGAGAGTCAGTTTTAACAAGTGGTATTTTTATAAGGAAAGATAATCACTTGAACTATCATGTTTTTACATATTTTTATGAGATCTACACCTAAATTATGGAATGTCCCAACAATTTCACCTTCATAATTAGAATCCATTACTCCAGCCAATTCATGTATTCCTTGAGCTGCTAATCCTGATTTGGGCAAAATCTGTCCAAATTCATTTTTAGGGATCCTTATGCATATTCCAGGGGAGATTTTCCTTGTTTTCTGTCCAACTGAAAGTCCTCTAAACAATGTAAATCATACCCGTCAAACCAGTTTTTGCTGGGAATGGTGATAGGCCATCTGGCCTCAAAGTCCAATACTTAATATTTGGGATCTCATGTGTTTGCTATTTTCTAATTTGCAGGTTTGGGGTTATTATTCTGGCTAGAACTGTACTTTCCCCAGTGGTCTATGATTCAAATTATGGAAAGCCATGAACAAATTATCTTTCCAATGTTGAAACAAATTATTAGAACTTAACTTCCTTAACTGTTCTTTCAATAATCCATTCATTCTTTCAATTAACCCAGGTGCTTGTGGATAACATGGAGCATGACGCATCCATTTTTTATTGTTTACAGTACAATACCTCTTCATTTCCTTACCTTTGAAATATGACCCATTTTCCCTTAGAATCTGCATTGGGGTTCTATGATATAAACTTATGAGATCTAGAGTTTTACAGGTGTTTTCCTCTATTCCATTCTTGTAAGGTCAAGCCACTAGTACACATGAATAGATGTTAACAAAATTACATATAAATCTATACCCTTTATCTTCTGGTAGTGGACCAATACAATCTATTTGCCAGATTTGGTCTGGGACCTTTCCTCTTACTATTTCTCCAGTTACTACCTTAGGAACAGTTCACTTTTTTTCCAATCGACATATATGACATTCCTCAGCTCTCTGTTTTAACAGTAAATGGGACGAGCAGCTAGGTGGTGCAGTGAATAGAGCACCGGCACTGGAGTCAGGAGTATCTGAGTTCAAATATGGCCCCAGACACTTAACACAAAAAACTAGCCTTGTGACCTTGGGCAAGTCACTTAACCCCAACTGCCCTCCAAAAAAACAAAAACAAAAATAAAAACAGTAAATGGGAGATACTAATACCTCAATCTTCTGCCCACCAGACACATTTTGCTATTACTGGATCATCAGTTGTTGTCAAAGTAGGTACAATATGTTCAGTAGCAATCTTTATCAGTCCATCAGCATGAGCATTGTACTCATATTCTGGCATGGTGAGGCCACATGAGCATCTACATGAAAGACTAAGAATTCAGTGACCAAAGACAAGTTCCAAATATCTTCCCATAATTCTTTCCCCCAGACTTGTTTGCCATGAATTTCCCAATTTTGATTTTTCCACATGGGCATCTGTAATGGTAATTACTTTGTTTGATCAGATGTTAAGTAGATCCTAGTCTTAAGTATAGAACTCTGTCCATTGGTGAAAAGGTGTGAATTCCCCCCCTCAAAAGGTGTGAATTTCCCTGTTGATGTGGAAGAATGCCATTGGCTGGGACACTCCCCTGAACCATGTTGACTTGGGAGAAGGCCAGTGTTTATAAGCAGGAGAATTTCAGAGATAGGCAGATTTTCTGGGCTCAGTGGCTGACTGAAGACATGAACAGGATGGGACTTTCTTTGTTGGTGGCCTGGCTGATCCTTGAGTTCCAGGCAAGAGAAGTCCTGAAGGTTTGAAGTGTGCTGAACCTTGTGAACTTCAGTGTGTGCCGGGCATAGCCTTGAGGACTGGACAAGGACCTGGGAGCTGTTCATCCCTGAGGACTGGACGATAACC
>JAQQSW010001035.1:0-23303 GCA_028646575.1 Pseudocheirus occidentalis
ACTATGAAGATGTCCTGTATAATCACACATCCACAGCCTGTATTGAATTGCTTGTCCTTCCAGGGGGGGTAGGTGACAAGGGAGGAATCAAAAGAATTTAGAATTTAAAGCTCTGCAATACCTGCGACTAGGAATTAAAATATACAGGGGCTGGGATAGGGAGACCCTCCCTGCCCTACCAGAAAGTAAGAGAGCAGATCAGGGGAGGGGCTTTACAGTGGGATCACTGTTTTGGGGAAGGGGTAGGGGAAAGATGGGGAGAACATTTGTAATTCAAAAATCTCATGAAAATGAATGATGTAAACAAGAAAACAAATATAAAAAATTAATTAAAAAATAAAAAATAAATAGAAGTGAAGGAAAAATTGGAAAGAGAAATGATAATGATGCAAGAAAATCATGATGAGTCAACAATCTGACTGAAGAAAATAATACCTTAAAAATAGACTATCTCAAATGGCAAAAGTGGCCCAAAAAAGCCAAAGAGGAGAATGCTTTAAAAAAGGGAATAATTCCTTCAGAATTAGTGGAGCAAATGGAAGCAATTGACTTTATGAGAAATCAGGATACTATTACAAAGATCCAAACAAATGAAAAAATAGAATGTAATGTGAAATACCTCATTGGAAAAAAAGCACTGACCTGAAAAATAGATCCAGGAGAGATCATTTAAAAATTATTGGACTACCTGAAAGCCATAATAAAAAAAGAACCTAGAAAGCATCCTTCAATAAATTCTCAAGAAAAATTGCCCTGGTATTTTAGAACCAGAGGGCAAAATAGAAATTGAAAGAATTCACCAACCACCTCTTGAAAAAGATCCCAAAAAGATAACTCCTAGGAATGTTATAACCAGGTTCAAGAGTTCCCAGATAAAGTAGCAAATATTGCAAGCTGCAAAGAAGAAACCATTTAAATACTGTGGAAATGCAATCAGGATAACCTAGGATCTAGCAGCTTCTACATTAAGAGATCTGTAATAGTAATCAATTTATTAGATATTTAGGGCTAAGTAGATCAGATACTTAGGGCTACGTAGCACCTTGTAACTTAGGGCTAAGTATAGAACTCTGTCCAGTGGTGAAAAGATTTGAATTCCCCTGTTGACTTGGAAGAAGGCTATTGGCTAAGACGCTCCCCTGTTAACTTGGGAGAAGGCCAGTGCTGTATATAAGGCAGAATTTTAGCTAGATAAGAGAGATTTTGTATTTGGCTCCACGGTGAAGCTGACTAAAGACATGAACAGGATGGGACTTTGTTTGTGGCCTGGCTGATCCTTGAGTTCCAGTCAAGAGAAGTCCCAAAGGGTTTGAGGTAGGCTGCACCCTGTGAACTTTAGTGTGTGCCAGGGATTGCCCTGAGGACTGGACAAGGAACTGGGAGCTGTTTATCTCTGAGGACTGGACAAGAACCTGTCAGCTTTCTTCTCCTGACTCTAGGTTATTTTTTGACACTCAGGAGGGAGCTGGGACCAGGCAAGAGGATACAGGGAATCAGAGGGACTACCCAGAGTCAAAGTGAAGAAAAGGCCTCCCTTTGGACTAAACTGAGGTTTGTTGGAAATCAAGGGGTGGAAACTTTGTGTGGTTTTCTAAGAATTTTATTTGGAAACTAAAGTTAATGGTTGCCCCATGAATGAGAGATCAGTATATTGTGAATTGTTGATTGAATCAACTCCCTCTTAGGGAAACTAGATGATTCCTTTTGTTAACTTGATTGATTGAATCTTTAAATGTGAAGTTAAGCTGGTTCTCCTCTTAGGAAAACCAGGTGAATTGATTGATTGAATCTTTAACTGGATTGATTGAATCTTTAAATGTGAAGCTGGTTTCCTCCTTAGGGAAACCAGGTGATTCTTCTCTTGTTCCTTGTTACTTTCTGTAATCCGATATAATACTGAGACTTTCCTTGTTCTAAATATTGTATATAATATTGTGAATTGTTGATAGTGTGAACATTGTACTGAATCTTGATTTGTAATGGAATAAACAGAGTGTTCACTAACACCGTGTAATCTGAATCTTAAAAGCTGTTCACAGTAGCATTCTTTTAGGAATCTACTGTTGATTGGCTTTACGAGATCCAAGGTCCTGGAATATAATATTCCAGAGATCAAGGGAGCTAGAATTAAAGCCAAGAATCACCTACCCAGCAAAACTGAGTATATTGTTTCAGGGGAAAATATAGTCATTCAATGAGGTGGAGGACTTTCAAGCATTCTTGAGGCAAAAACCAGAAATGAATAGAAAATTTGACCTTCAAGCACAAGAAACGTGAGAAGATAAACATGGAAAAGAAATCATATGGAACTTATCAATGTTGAACTATTTATATGCCAACATGGAAAAATGAGAATTGTAACTTATGAAATTTTTTTCAGTATAAGGATAGGTGAAGGGAATATAAATGTGTGTGTGCATGTATACATACACATATGTGTATATGGAAGGGTATATATGCATATAAACACATATGGGAATATGTGTATATATGTGTACATAGACAGAGGGCACAGGATCAATTGAATGGAAGGGATGATATTTTAAAAGATAAAATTGAGAGGTGGGGGAGAGGAGACAGGGAGAGACAGAATGGGGTTAATCATCTCATATAGAAGACACAATGGATAGCTGTTACAATGGAGGGGAAGAACAAGAAGGCAAAAGGAAATGGGCCAATCTTACTCTCATTGAATTTAGCTTACAGAAGGAATGACATACAATCTAAATTGGGTATCTAGCCCTTCAGTAAAGTATGGGGGAAGGGGATGAGAAGGGGGATATTAGAGGGGAGGGCAGGTTGGGGAGAGGGTTGTTAGAAGCACACACTTTTGTAAAGGGACAGGGACAAAGTAGAGAATAGGACAAGGGTAGTGTGGGATAGAAAGGAGGAAAATATTGTCAGTGTTACACAATATGTCCATTGTGGAGATATTCTGCACAACTATACATGTATGACCTGTATTGAATTGCTTGTCTTTCCAGTTTGGGAGAGTGACAAGGGAGGAAGAAGAAGAAACTAGAATTTAAAGTTCTAAAATCATATGTTGAATATATATATATATACACACACACACACACATACACATACATACACATATAATAATAATAATAATTATCATTATTATTACTTACATGCAACTGGGAAATAAGATATACAGGCAGTGAGATAGGGAGATCCATCTTGCTCTACCAGAAAGTCAGAGGGGTGATGGGGGAGGATATGGGAGAGAGCAGATTGGGGGAGGCTGTATACAGTGGGATCACTGTTTTGGGAAGGGGGTAAGGGAAAGCTGGGGAGAAAATGTAGAACTCAAAATCTTGTGGAAATCAATGTTGTAAACTAAAAATAAACCACAGTTAATTTTAAACAATAAATAAATAAAATAAAATTCTATATTATATTGCAAAAAAAAAAAATTTAATAACGAATCAGAGCAAAACATTCCCAGAAAATCAAGGTATACCATTCACAATGTTACAAGTTATCACAGAAAATCAAAATACAGCATTCACCATGTCACAACTCAACAACTTATCACTAAAATGGCTACATAGTTCTAACCAAAGTGGTCACATAGTTTTAAATAAAGTACATTCATTTAGTCAATCACAAACTCCTTAGTTCAATCACAAAGTACAAAAGTCAAAGTTCTCTCCCCCTAGGTCACAGTAAATCATAATCTTCTCAATCAGTACACAGTATCCAAGTAAAGTCTTCTTTCAGCTTGACTTGAGGCCGGCTCTCAACTTCCATGGTTTCTCTGCCATGGTCCCAGCTCCAACTGTCACCTGGATTCAAAGGCAGGAAGCTCCCAGTTCCTTGTCCAGCTCCTTGTCCAGTTCTTTGTCTAGTGCCTGTTCCATATCGAAGCTCACAGTATCCAGTCCACCTCAAGTCCTTCACAGTTCCTGTTTCTGGGAAGACAAAGCTTAACAGATCCACAATAACATTCATTCACATTGCTTGCACCACCATCAATTCACTTTCTGCTTATGAAGTCAACTCAGTCCCACCAACAAGGTCTGAGAACTCAACACAAGTCATTAGCATAGAAGATCTGAGGTCCAAGAGGTCAACACAAATCATCAGTAAAGTCCCAGGACCACTGAAATCCTCTTCAAAGACTTCTGTGAACAGACAACAAGAAACTCCTCTTTCAGGGCTTCCAGAAAGGTCCCAGGGCTTCTGTACAAAGTATCACAAACAAACATCAACACAGAAAGAACAGACAAGAACAGACAAAGAGAGTGCCTGGATACTACAAATTTTCTCCTTCTTGACTCTGCCACCATAAGAATCCTGTTCTTAGTTCTGCTGTCTCTAGCTTGGGCCTCACCTACACACTCCTGCCAGTTTTTGCCTGATTCTATGGGTATTCCTTGTAAGCATCTTTCCAAATTTCCAGGTTATCCCTTCTGTAGCCTCGGTTCCCAGTTTTCACAGTCCTGTGATTTTGTCTCATTCTCTTGCTAAAGAGGAATAAGGCAAATCCTCCAATCCTTGAATAGCCATTTCTCCCTCTAAAGCCCTCCTGTTTCCAAAGCCCTCCTGACATTTTGTGAGCCCATCCTCATCATCAAATGTTATAATAATGTAATATTCATGACACTGAAGGTGATTATGAATATACTGGTATAGTTGTGAATCACAAAATGTAACAGGCTCTCCACATGGAGGATAGAACCAGAGCCTTTATAAAAATACCAGAAAACCAAGTCCCAGAACCAGAAAGCCAAAGTCATTATAGTAACCACAAAGTTGGTGCCCATGGTCAATGCACTGAACACCTATATCCCCAAGTCTTCACAACAGAACAGGCTCCCTCCAGCAGGTATCCTCCTCTCTCACTCACAGTGGCTCCTCAGCCTGGTTCTTGGAAGCACTCAGCAGATATTCCCAGAGGAAAGGTCTCACCAGAAAGGTCTTAGCAGAAGCAGAAGCCTCCAGATACTCACTGAGAGAAAATTCTCAGCAATTCTCATCCTGGCAGCCCCGCCTCCAGAAGCTTGCTCTAAGAAGATATGCCATTCCCAACTGGGATTTTTCCTTATATATTCCTCCCTTTTTCAGCCCCTTCCTGTTACATCAGCAACTTCCTCCTAAGGTGTTAACTATTTCTGTGTTAATAAAATAGATTAAACAAGGTGTTAGCTTGAAACAAGGTGCTGAGCACCTGCTTACTTGCCAATATAAAATGGCATGCAAGATCTTCAAATTCCATTAACATTACAGAGACTATTATAGTTGTCCAGATGAGAGGGAATGAGGACCTGAACTAGGGTAATATTTGTGTATGTTGAGAGGAGACAGAAATAATAGCATATGGCAACTGATATGAACTAAGTTAGAGGTATGATTCAAAATGACATGAAAACCGCAAACCAAGGTAACTGGAAAAATGGTTCAGTCTTCAAAAGAAACTGAGAGTTTTGTAAAATAAGTGAATTTAGAGGAAAATAAAATGAGTTATTTTTAGTATGTTGCATTTAGGATGGAATGGCACATGAAGAAAAGTATAGGTCTTGTGCTAAAAATATGTTTTAAAGGATAAATAGATAAAAGTTATGGTGAAAGTGACAAAAATGCTGTCATGAATAATTTTATAGGAGTGGGGCAACAGTTAGAGACTTTCTTATATGTGGCAATCCCTGTAAAAACTGTTTGCATATGTTATTGTCAAGACCCAGGGTTATTCTGAGCAACTCAAAAGGAATATTTATGATTTCTTAAAAGGAACCTGATCAAAATCAATCCAAAAGTAAAACAAATCAAAATAAATTGATTAATATACTTTGTTTAGTATATGACATTAAACCAGATGAAAAATCAAATTTCAGTTGACCTCAATAGCTATAACAAGATGAATGGTGGGCACAGATTGGGCACAACATTTTACAATGATATTTTTAAAGGTGGAAGTAAAGATGCCACTTATGCCTTCAGATGCTAAACAATGAAGAGGAGGTGGTTCATTCAAGAATAAGGGGAAATAGAAGAATAGATTGAGTGCTGCACTTAGTACTCACAAATCATCAGAAGAAGTGAAACTCCTCTATCATGATCAGTACAGCCTCATTAGAGAATTTATGGAAGAGACTGGACAAGAATATTACAGAATAAGAAAGGGTAGTAGTAAAGGCTGGTAATTTTGACTATAAGAAAGTGTCCTATCATTACTGAGATTACAGGTCAATTAGAGAACCAAAGAAGAAATTATCATATGGTCTTAACTCTAATGTATTTGCATGAATGAACAGATTAAAAGCAATTTATTAAATGTTTCCAGATTTTTCTAATTGCTGTGGATACAAATACAAAAGCAAGGCAGGGCTTGCTCTTAAGAAACTTGTATGCTTTTGGAGAAAATGCATAGGGAGTAGTAGTCAAGGAGAGGAGTTTTGGGCTGGAAAATCACAAGGAAAGTGTATTGAGCAATAGGGCACTTACTGATGAGCTTGTTCCAGAAACAATAGTATAGTGGAATCAATTTGGTTAGTGTGTGTGTGTGTGTGTGTATGTGTGGTGTATGTGTGGTTTTTGAAGCCCAGATTATAACTCAATAACAGTGATACATAAAAACTATAGCATGCAATTTAAACAATACAATAATTAAAATGGTTTGATGAAATAATCTTATATTTCTATTGTCAAAAACAAAATGGTTGAGTCACAGCAGAGTAACTAGCTTCCAGCTTGATGTCTGAATTTTTCCCAGAGTGGTAGTGATCAAAATCTGTTCCCATCTAATGGCCATTATGTAAAGTGATTGAATGGGTACTTTGGTATGAATGTTCACATTAAATTAGTCATCTAGTGGTCCTTGTCTACAAAAATTCTGACCACTGTAAGAAGCTGCTTCCTCATCATTTGAAATAGCTTTCTTGCATTAAAGACTCAGATAAAGTAGAAAGTAACTTGTCGGTCAAGTTCCTTTACTGTTCACAGAGGAACTGTGCAGAGCTCAATCTAGTAACTTTCTGGGAGTACAGTTATTTTACATATTTTAATGCTTTGATTTGGACTGGCAATCTCATTAATATAGAGAGTATTTAGTATAGAAACTAGCCCCTCTCCCATGCAAACTGAGGAACTTAGAGATTTGGGATTTGCCTATGACAGTGGTCTTGAAGTGTTTCTGATTGAGTATCTTTATTTTTTTAACCTAGTAGATACACTGAGAAGGCATAGGGTAGATTTTTTCAAATGCACTTGCACAGCTGCTACTTTGGGTGCTTGAATCTGGCTATACTGGCCCAAGGAAGCTAACACTTACCTCACAAAAGGAAAAGGTTAGAAGCTTGCAAATCACTCCACAAGAGGTATGGGTAAGGGGTGCTGGGCTATAGTAGAGTAAGGGTAGATACAGTTGTGTTGAAGACAAACTGTAAGACTGGCTACTGTAGAGAGAGTGAGATATGCCCAAATCTTCTCAAATTCCAATTAGTTAGTCACATCCCTTGGGGATGTGTTCTCCTATGGTCCCCACTTTGGACAACACTGACCCAGTTCATTAAGAAGTTACTAGTCAGTGGTCACATGGTTCGTTTAGGATAGAATCTGCACTTGAACTCAGTTCACTTACATTCTAATGCAAATCTTCTAGTTTTATATAAGTGATAATCTAAATAACTGTCCTAAACCTTTCCTATTCTCCTTGAGCTATCAAATCCATTCCTTTAAACTCAGCAGATACATTTACTTTCTGTTCTACTAAGCAAATCAATGTGAGTTTCCCTTACTGTCTTTAAAAGTGGTCTTCTCCTTTTTAGAAATGCATGAATTACGTATTTTATCCCTTCAAAATTCAACCTAGTCTAGTAACTGAGCATGTAAATACATTTGTGAAACTGTTAAGTGTACATATGATAAAAAAGCAATAAACTTTCCAGCCGGAAACCCTTGCTTAGAGTCACTGAAAAACTGATAATTTATTAGAGTTTTATGGTATCATTTTCTCTTAATTAGGTTCAATTTTATTATAGATCTCCATATACAATATTTAGCGATGATTTTTTAATGAAGATTAATGTTCTTAGGTTTTCCCCTAGTTGTAGGCCTCTACTTGGGACAGGAAACTTGATTTTGATTATAGGAATTAAATGACACTTAGTGGTATTCTTTTTTACAATTGCTCATAATTCATTTATTCCTCAACTATATTCTGCAATTGAGGACAATGATATAGGAACATATAAAATAAAACAAAAAAGTATTCTAGCTCCAACAGAGCAAGAAATTATGCAACAACATTAGTAATAATTTTGCTGCCTGTCTACCAAAATGAACCTGAGATGAGATTAGAAATATTAATGCTTTCTGGACTTGAAAAACCTGGAAATTTATTCCCATTTATAGTTATCATCATCAACATCAAAAGACATTTACTAGAGTAGTCATATAAGATGTGTAATGATTCCCAATTTCCTCCTCCCCTCTATGCCCTCCTCAAGTACCTAATGACTGAAATAAGATCGTATTATCATATATTTCAAATTAGATAAAACATAAAGAAATTTGTAAGGGCAACTAGGTAGCATAGTGGATACACTGCAAGGGCTGGAGTCTGAAAGACTCATCTTCCTGAGTTCAAATCTGGCCTCTGACAATTACTACCTGTGTGACCCCTGAGAAAATTACTTAATCCTGTTTGCCTTAGTTCCTCATCTGTAAAATGAACTGGAGAAGTCAATGACAAACCACTCCAATACCATTGCCAAGAAACCCCAAACGGGGTCATGAAGAGTTCAACATAAGCGAACAATGAATGTAAATGTTAACTATTGTTATGATTTTAATTTGTGCATGATAACCTCTGTTAGGTAGAATTGAAATATTCTGTTACCAATTTTCCTGACTTTTTCAACATTTAGTGGTTGGGGAAAAGAGATGGAAGATGATTTAATAGAAAAACATCTCTATCTCACTTGAGATGAATGCAACGGCTCTGCCAAGTCACTACCGCACTACAAAATAAACTAGACTTCATATTGGTTGAGATTTATTACACCCCTCCTAGCTACCTGAAGTCCCTTCTTGTGTTACCAGGGAAAGAGAAGCTTCAGTCCAGGCTCATGGTTAAGCCTAGGGTCTAGAGATTCATATTTGTTCTATCTATATGGTCCTCCACTCATTTAGAGCAAATACTCACCCAGGATAAAATAATAATATTTTTATTTTGACTTTGAGATAAAAGCCATTACAAAACTACAGACATAAAAAAAAGATTTAAAGGTAAGTAAGGCCAGTTAGACAGGCAGAATTAAGCTGGGTAGGAGAGAAAGCAGAGGGTATAAATTCACCATGTTCCAGTGGGTACTAAATAGTTTGTCCTGGTAGATGGTATCTTAAGTGAGTCAATGAGCCAGAAAAGGCTCCTTCTGCTCAAGACTATATTAAGCTCTGGTTATTGGATTCTTTCACTTGCAATAGTCTGGATATTGATACATTATGTATCTGTACCACAGCTCCCTCCCTTTATGGAACCCCAAAGTTTGGGGGCATCTCATCATCCTTCAGTCCATCCTTCCATGGGACTGTTTCATTATAGTACACATTCTTATTATAACCCTACTAAATTATAAAGCTGGTTTCTTGTAAAATAGGCAACTGTGAAATATGATCTCCCCCTCCTTAGAGGTCCTCAAACAAAGCTAGATGACTAATAATGAGGATTCTTTTTATGTATGTATTAGACTAAATGGCTGCTGATGGACTTTCAACTTTCAAATACTATTATTCTATCATGTCTTTCTTGCTCTCCCCTTTCTAATTAATTCATCACACTGCTGCCAGACTTATTACTTATATGACATTAAACAGATTATTTGACCTCTCCAGGATTCAGTTTCTTCTATAAAATGAGGGGACCAGATGAGACAACATCTAAGGTGTCCCCTTTTTGTCTTATGAGCATATAATCTGTTCATACCATTCCCACAGATTGTTCCCAATGCCACCCTTACCACTGTGTCAGGACTGAAAATCAGAAGCAAGCTCGGTTGTGTAATACAATTTATGGGAATAGAGATTCAGAACTGGATGCTTTTAATAATGAAGAAATTGAGGTTCAGGGATATTAAGTGAGTTGACTAAAGTCACACATCAGAAGTGGATATTCAACCCACATCCTTTGCCTCTAGAAGCAATACTCTTTCCACCATAACATGACACCTTTCAAATAAATTATACAAATTGGAATCTGATTATTACTTAAACTATACTAGTGTTTGCTGGCAAGAATGAGGAATGAGTGTGTGTGTGTGTGTGTGTGTGTGTGTGAGAGAGAGAGAGAGACAGAGACAGAGACAGAGACAGAGAGAGAGACAGAGACAGAGAGACAGAGAGAGAGACAGAGAGAGACAGAGACAGAGACAGAGAGAGACAGAGACAGACAGACAGACAGACAGACAGAGAGACAGAGAGTCAGACAGAGAAGAGATAGAGACAGAGAGGCTATCAAATGAAGTAACCAACCAAAATTTGCTAAGTTTCTGTTATATACCTAGTACTCTGCTAAAGTCTGGGGATACAAGCACCAAAAGAAACAAGTCCTACTCTTGATGTGGTTATATATATGTTTTCTTTTTGGAGGGCAATTGGGGTTAAATGACTTGCCCAAGGTCACACAGCTACTTTTTGTGTTAAGTGTCTGAGGCTGCATTTGAACTGAGGTCCTCCTGACTCCAGGGCCAATACTCTATTCAATGCTCCACATAACCACCCCTGATGTGCTTATATTTTAATGGATGAACTTGAGCTTCAAATCCCTAATCTAGTCAATGTCCATTGAAAATACCACCCCTACCACTACCACAAGAAGATTCAAGGCAGATGCTGCAGCAGACAAGTGGTCCCCAGCTTTTTCAATTCCCTATTAGGAAATTTTTCTCATTGTTCTCAAGACTATCTGCATAGCTCACCACACCACTGACTTTCCACAGCAAAGACCAGATTCCACTCACTAGCAATATCCCTACTTCCTGACGTCCCTAAATGTCATTTAGGTAATTGAACCCCATCACTTCCCTTCCCAGCAAGTTCTATAATGAAAAGGACATGGAGGAAATTTCCTCACATAAAAGAAAGTACCTACATCTCGCTTGCTGCACTGTCCTGAGAACTCTTTTGGTCAAAAGTGGTTTCCCAAATTCAAAATCCTTTCTCTAGCATTCAAGACCCTCAATAATCTGGTATTATTTTGTCTTTTAAGAGCCTTGCTACCCCCTGCTATACCATCTATGTAAGGGAACTATGCTCCTTCTACTGGGAACAATCCATATTTTCACCTAAGTACAAATATCTTTCCCTTCCCCTGTTGAATGTTTACCTCACCCTTCTACAACCATCCTTTCAAGATCTTTACAAATGTTTCTTCTTCCATTAAGCATTCCTTGATCCCTTCCAATCAATAATAACCTTTCCCTTCATTGATCTCACACAGCATTAACTTTTTACCTCTTTAACGAACTTATGATACATTATTTTCCTTTATATACAGGCCAACCATACAATGGCTTATCTATTATTTGTACCTTTCCCAGAACCCACAGCAATGCTCTGTACAAAGCAGGCACTCATTAAGTTTTTCTTTAATTGAATTCAATAGAAGGTGGATAGAAGGGCATTCTAAGGAGAAAGAACAGCTACAAAAATACATAGTTGCAAGAGAGGGCAAAATCAAATGCCAAACAGCTAATGGCTGGACCACAGTAACAAGTGAAACAAGACTGAAAAGTTAAGATTGGTAATGGAATGTAGATAGCATTAGATATGAAGTTAAGGAGTTACTGTTATTGTTTTTTTTTATCCTATGGATCACAGGCTTTTTCCAGTCATGCTCTCCCTCTCCTATTCCCCAGCTGTTAAAACCTTTCTATCTAAGGTTCTGTTCCAGTTATTCTGTATTTATTGTACACGCGCCTCTAATTTTTCTCTCCAATTAGAACATAAGCTCCTGCAATGAAGAACGTGTCTTTGCTTTTCTTTGTATCCCCAGTGTTAGGCATAGTAATTGGTACATAACAAGAGGTTAAAAATATTTTTGGTTTATATTTATAGCTAAAGAGAAACATATCTAAACTTTCTTGTGGGCCTGGGGGGGGTATGTTTGGGGGAGGGGGAAAAGAACAAAGTAAAGATGTGCACAGCAGAGAACAAAAGAAAACTCACAGGGAAGCAAAGAAAACACAGGCAATTCTCAACACAAGTATAGGCTTCCTTGGAATGAAAATTTATTGTTACAGATTTTGAATCCTCTCTTGTGCTCTGCTACGCACACATGCTTTTTTTTCTTTCTAACTTTGTATGTAACTTCCAATATTTAAGTTTATGATGTGTTTGTGCTTCTTTCTTCTATTCTGTATTTTTTCTGGTGTTTGAGTCTAAAATAAAATTTTAAAAAATTAAAAATAAAGTTTAAACAAGATAACAACTAGATGGAATTGGAAAACCCCTAAAGTCCCTTCCAGACCTAAAGGGTAAGAGTCTATGATTTTCCGGAGCACATTTATTATATGCAGAAAAGTACTGTTTAAAGTCCCAATTCAATTTGGAAATGTGGGGAACAGCTCAATAAATAGGAAGTATTTATATAGGAATATAATATAGGAAGACAAGACCAAAAATGTAATAGCTTAAGGTGGAAAAAAAACTTTGAATGACTAAATGATGCAGAGAATGTTAGGAAATTTTTCTCAACAATATTATCAATGAAGGGGAAGAGAGGGTGGAACTTTTTTTTTAGAAGGTAGAAACTGTGTGGATATTGGAAGGGGATAGAAATACTTCCTAATGATTAGAGGTACAGAAAAACAGAATGGGCTTCCTTGAGAGGTAACTGGTTCCCTCCCTTTGGAGGCCTTCAAGCTAAGGCTGGATCACCACTTATATAGCCACATAAAAGTTGGCTAATATGACCTTGAATGTCCTTTACATTTCTGAGATTCTGTGATTCAATGGCATCTGAAATCTGATCAGTGGGGAGAGAAAGAAGACAAAGAAAGAGTGGAAAGTGACTGATAAGTGAATTTGTGTATAGTCTTGCATTCAACAGCTGAGGGCAGTTTCTATTAACTTTAGGCCTTTGACAAGAAGTGGGTGATCCTTGTTGTTGTTGTTGCTTCTGCTCCTGCTGTATTCATTTTGTCTCTGGAAGAGAGTGAGGCTGACAACTTTGTTCAACTCTGCCTTAATCCAGTTCACACAGGAGTTACGAGATCACCCCTTGATGTCAGTGGTTCTCTTAAAAATGAAGAACAAACCACAACAAATAAAATCTTGAAGACAACAGCTGAGGGAAGCAGCTTCTGTTAGTATTGGGCCTTTGACAAAAAGTAAATAATTATGAATCAAATAAAGCTAAGTAAGTCATGTGATCACAATGAGAAGAAAAGACAGGACAAATCTCCCCTTAGTAGCTGTCCCAAACCTTCTTATCTCTCATCAAGACCCCTAATTTTCTCCTCACCTTTTATTTTACTGAGGACATTTATGACATCCAGCAACACGTATCTTCCCTAGAATACAGCTCAAAATTCCTGTCTTTATCTGTTCACTTCTCCTTTGTTTTGGTCTTTGAAGAGGTGTTCCCCATCCTTATAAGGCCCAATTTCTCTATTTGTGTAGACATTTTGAGGATCTGGTCCTATTGATCATTCCCTTCTCTTTTTCTTATTTAATCTCTCTATCCAATGCCTTCTCCAAATGAGTATTCACATGTAAAGTGCTTCACAAATCTGAGAGCCTACTATATAACATTGTTTTTATCCTGTACTCTAAAAAAATTAGCCTTTCCCCAACCTAAGAAACAAAAACAAAAGAAACAAAACAAAACACCTTCTGCTAGACTGTACTATTCCCTATGGTATTCAGTCATTTCACTGCAGAGATCTTCAGTGTAGCCACTTACTCTTGTAGTCTTCATAGCCTAATGAGTATTTACTTTGCAGCCCCTTGAGATCTAGTTTCTGAACTCAGTGCTTTTCTGAAATTTTTCTCAACAATATTATCAATGATCTTTTCTCTACTAGATTCAATGACCTTTTCTCAACCCTCATACTTCTTGATTTCTCTGCATTTTTGTTTTTGTTTTTTAAGACTCTCACTCAGTTTGTTAAATACAAGGTAACTCATACACTTAATCCCACTGCTGATTGGCAAAGAAGTCTTGATTTACGCTGTTTTCAACCTGCGCTAGTGTACGTTTTCTTAGGCAGTCTAGCCCACGCCTCCCACAATTCCACTGTCTGGAGCCCACCATATTGTCAAAGGACATATTGCAAAAACTCAAGAGTTAGCACTACTGTAGTGCAGACCTTCCAAGCTCAAAGGATCTACTAGTCTCCCAGCTTCTCCAGTAACAGGGATTACATGTATATGACACCATACGTGGCCATCTCTGCAGTTTATGATGATGTTGTTTTACCCTTTCTCCTGGGTTTTCTCATACCCCTTGACTTCTAAGACACTATGCTTTCCTAATCCTTTCCCTACCTTAGCAATAGCTAGGGACAGAACCACTATTTAGGAATGATGAAAATATAGTCATTGAAAATGTTAGATCTGAACTACCCAACTTTTCTCTTTTCTTTGGTGTTTAAGTAATACAAGCATTTAGAAAAGAAGGGGCACCCAAGATAAAGGTGGGAATACTAAGTCAATTATCCAGATGCCCTCAATGAGTTCAAATAACTAGGTCTTGATGAAGCCCACTGTAGGATGTTTTATGAATTGGAACGCATGATTGTTAAGATGTTGGAAATATCTATAAGGAAGAAGGAATACAGCTGCTGTTTTTCTTGGCTGTCCCTGTGAGTTGAGTAGGGAGACATAAGACTGAGTACCCAGGATTAAAGAAAACAGCTAAGTATACAGTGATCTGAGAAAAAAAAAAGAAAACCTGGCAAGTGAAGACTTTACAAAGCAAGTGATTTTGAGTTGGAGTCTGAAAGAAAGATAAAATTCTGATATAAGTTGCAGTGTGATGTCTGTCATATAATATATCATATAATGGCATAAATAAAGGCTATAATCTACGAAAGTGTTTAGGGAATAGGAAGTAGTTGAGTTTAGGCAGAGCAAAGTTCAGTTTATGAGGCCAAGGGGAAATGTTCAGAGTTAGATCTTGAATGCTAAACTAACTATTGTGATGAAAGGAGACCTCAACTTGAAGTGGGCAATTATTGCCTCTATCACTATTTGTCTGACCATAAGAAAGCAGTTAAGGCACGCTGAACCACAGTTTGTTAATATGTAAATGTTGGACAATCTAACACTAGAAATCACAGATCAGTTATCAATCTGCAGAAGTGGAAGGAGTTTATACACTGGCAGTTTCCATCTCAAACCAATGAAGTTACAATTCTGTATCTCCCCAAATGAGCATAATATTAAGGTACTGTATGAACGAGTCAAGTACCACTCTAGTCAATAGAACGATCCAAGACAATTCCAAAGGATTCACAAAGAAAAATACTATCTACATCCAGGAGACAACTGATAAACTTGAGTGAAGACTGAAGTCTTTTGTTCACTAACTATGTTTTTCTTGCTTTTTTTTTGCAACTTGTCTATTATGGAAATACGTTTGCATGACTTCACATGTATAATTGATATATTGTCTGCCTTCTCAATGGATTGGAGGGGACAAAAGGGAAAGAGGTAATTAAGAACTCAAATTTTTAAAGGAATAACATTAAAGTATAATTATTTTTAAAATATTTATCATAACACCCTATATCTTGCTCTCCTATAGTCTTCTTTGTCTGTAAATAATATATGTCCATAAACCTCAATTTTGGGAAGAATGATCACCATCATTATCATCTTTAGTACTTATCTTCCAGGGTTAGTGTGAAATTGAAAAGTAATGATGTATATAAAATGCTTTGTATATCTTGAAGCATAATGCCAACAATAGGAAATCAATGTTGAATTCTGAACAGAAGTGACATGATCATTCAAACTTCTATGGGCATTATAGGCATTATTATACCCATTTGATAGAAAACTCAGGTTCAGAGAGGCTAAGTAACTTACCCTAGAACACATAGCTACTAAATGCTGGAATTAAAATACGACTGTGTTCTCTCTTTGTCAGAACTGTATCTTAGAATTCTGAGAACAGGATTTAGGATGAACTAAATGGGAAGGGACAGAAATCAGAGAAGAACAACTAGCCAGCTATAGCAAAGGAGGGTGTAGGGGAAGTGTTCAAAAATGCGTGAACTAGAGGCAATGGCCTGAACTACCCTAATCACTACAAGAATAAAAAAAGAAGTGAAAAGATGTGAGAAATACTGTGGGAGTAGAATAAACAGAATTTAATGACTGGATTTGGAGCTGAGCTAGAGTTGGGGGTGAGCTATCAAAGATGACTTTGATATATGAGCCTGGTTTATGTGATCAATGATAATAGCATCATTAATAGAAATTCTTAAAAGGAAAAGTAAGTTTTCAGAGGAGAAATGATTATATAGGTTTTAGGCATGTTGAGCTCAAAATATTGGATAAAATTACAGATGAAGATGTCTGGTTAGTTGTCATTCATTGTCAAAGAAAACCAAAATGTCATCACAATGCTAGAGTCAAGTTACAATGTGTCCAACCATGGCTGATCAGACCAATACAAGCTCAGAATGTTCTACCATAGGTCAGACACAAATAGTCCATGTGAATATCTGGGATGGATTCTAGTGTCTAATAAGTAACTAAAAGTGCAATTCTGGAACAAAAGAAAGAAGTCAGGGCTAGAGATATAAATCTGGAAGTCAGCACTGAGGTGACAATTGCAGTAGTAAGAATGAATGAAAGCGGGAGAGAACATATAAAGAAAATGAAACTTTGGAAAAAATTATGGATCATCCTCACATTTGGAATGCAGAAAAGAGAAGAGGAGCAAAAAAGGGTAACAGAAAAGTCAAATAGAGGAATAAATAAAGAAAAAAGTAAGAGAAGCCAATTAAGGACAAAAAGAAGAGTTTCAAGAAAGAATGGGGAAATTAGTAAGGTTAAATACGAGAGAAAAGTTAAGTAGGATGAAGAGTGATAGTGGATCTGGATAGGAGATGACAAATAACCTTCAAGTGGAAACTATTTTAAGGGCAGAATCCTAGTTGCAAAGGAATTAAAGGAATAAATGTGAAAATGGGAACTGTGAATGTAAACTACTCTCTCAAGAATTTTGGTGGAGAAAGAAAGGATTAAAGGCTATATACTTAAAGCATAGGTTTTTAACCTTGAACCCATGAACTTTAAAAAATAATTTTGATATTTCTATTCAATATAATTTATTTCTATTGTAATAGTATGTATTTCATTTTATGCATTTAATAATATTATTCTGGGAAAGTGTCCATAGGTTTCAACAGACTGTCAAAGAGGCTAATGAAACAAACAAAAAAGGGATTAAAAACCCATGATTTCAATCCAAAAGATACCTGAAAAAAACCCACCTAATCCAACTCCCTCATTTTACAGATGAATGAAATAAGACCCATAAATATTAAGTATCTGAACCAAGGTCATACAAGTAGAAAATGGTAGAAATGATGGAATTCAGAGCAGACCAAGAACTTAAACTAAAATCTTCCAACTCCAAGTTCAGAATCCTTTCCATTATACCATACTGAGATAAATAGGCAATAGAGCAAGAAGTCAACAAAGGGGAGATTTTTTTTTTTAATCAAGGAAGATCTGAGTAATTGAAAGGGAAGGAGCCAGTACAGAGGGAAAAAACTGAAACTGCATTGGATGAAGACAGATTAATTAATTGATCAAGATCCCAAGAGAAATTTGGAGAGGATAGAGTTCAGGATATAAGCAGAACTGTCAATCTTGACAGTGACAAATGAATAAATATACTAATGAATGAATTAGCATTTAAGTGCTAAGTACAGAGGATGTTGTTGTTCAGTTGTTCCAGTCACATCTGACTCTCTGTGACCCCTTTTTGGAGTTTTCTTGGCAAAGGCCCTGGAGTGGTTTGCCATTTCTTTCTCTGGTTCATTTTACATATGTGGAAACTGAGGCAAACAGTGTGAAGTGATTTGCCCAGGATCACACAGCTAGTAAGAGTCTGAGGTCAGATTTTAACTGGGGAAGATGAATCTGCCTGACTTCAGGCCCAACATTCTATCCGCTGAACTATCTAGCTGCCCAAGCACTGAGGATACAATTATAACAATGAGACAGTGAGATAGTACCTTTCTGAAGGAGTTTACTTTTTAACAGTGATAGAGAAAACATACAGAGTGTCCCTAAAGTCTGGACACATAGGAAATCTCATTAATTATGCATACTTTCAAGAAATGAATGAAATTTTCAACATTTTATTTAATTAGCATAAATTTTAGCCATGACAATTTCATATGGAATAAAAGCTTTCATTACCTATTGGGGACTATTTTACATATTAATGAGATTAATTTAATTAATGAGATTTCCTATGTCTTTCCTATGCCTTCCTATGAAATTTCATTTATGCTAATTAAATAAAATATTGTTGAAAATTTCATTCATTTCATTTCTTGAAAATGTACATTGTTAATGAGATTTCCTATGTGTCCAGTCTTTAGGGATACCCTGTATAAGGAAATGTTAGCCAAAGTGGGGTGTTTTGGTCTGAGAAGTCACAGAAATGGTGATCAGAGAGATGGGGTTGACTGACATACCATTTTCAGTAGCAATGGCAGGGCTTTCTTTAATTTTAAATTATCATTCCAAGTGGAATATATGAAAAATGTGGGGGAGGGTTCTAGAGCACATGCATGGCTAAGGTAGATAACCAAGTAGGATATGAAGCATGGCTGGCATCAGATACATATAATAGGTGATATAAATTTGAAGTCAAGAACTCAGCAGTTAAGGCAGTGAGGGTAATAGAACAGTAATAGTTCTAACATTCAGTTCATTAAGTCTCCACAGGCATGGCTTTTTGAGATTTAGTAGAGGGAAGAGTACAAGGAGAAATGGCAAGAAGACATAGTCTTCTAAGGGAAGAGAAAAGTATACTGATGCATAATTTTTAAATAATTTATAATTGTTATTTTTGAAATAAAAATATTTTAATTACTCTGTCCCTTTCATCCAACAGTCAGCACCTTAAAAAACAAATTTCCTCAATATATGTCAACATATAGTTGAACAAAACAAATTTCCACTTTAGTCATGCACCAAAAAAAAAAATGTGTCTCTTCATTTTATGCTAATGACCTATCTGTCAAGAGGTGAGTTTCATGTTTTATCTTCTTTTGGACTCATGTTTTTTTCATTACATTAATCAAAATTCTAAAGTGTTTCAAAGTTATTTTTTTCTATTATATTAACACTGTATAAATTGTTCCTCTAATTCTGCTCACTTAGTTGTGCATCAGTTCAGAAAGGTCTTCCTCTGAAATTGTCCATTTCTTCATTTCTTACGGAACAACAATATTCCATTAAATGTATCTACCGTCATTGGCTTAATCATTGTCCAATGGGAGGACATGTCCTGAGTCTTCAATTTTTGGCAACTACCAAAAGCACTACTAAATATTCCAATATATATGGATGCTTTTGTCTTTATTTGATTTCTCTGGGTAGAACTATAGAGTGTGCTTGGTTGGTCATTTTCAGGGCATAGTTCCAAAGAGCTTTCCAGAATGGCAGGGCCAATTCATAGCTCTACTAACAGCGTATTCTTTGCACTTTTTCCTACTAACTCTCAAATATTTTTATTCTCCTCTTTTTGTCATTTTTGTCAGTCAGGTGTGCAACCTTAAAATTGTCTTACTATGAATGCAACCTTAATATTAATATTTAATATTAATGCAACCTTACAATTGTTTTAATATGAATTTCTCTGTTAATGATTTAGAAATTTTTTTCATAAGAGCGTTCATAACTCAGATTTCTTCCCTTGAAAACTGCCTGTTCATATCCTTAACTTAGTCTTACTGATTTGAGTCAGTTATTTATCTATCTTGTAAACAAAACCTTCATCAATTAAAGTTTCTGCAATGATTTTTACAGATTACCAATTGTTCTATTTTTCCTCCAATAAATTTGATTGTACAAAAACATTTTAATTTTATATAATCAAAATGATCAATTTAATCTAATCATATGTGAATTTTTCTCACTTGTTTTCAGAAACATTTCCACAAAAGATGATTTCTTCCTTGTTACTCTAATTGGTATATAATGTGACTTTTATATCTAAATAATGTTTTTTAATACTTTTAATACTTTTCCTAATACGTGGTGTAACATGGTAGTTTAAACCTAATTTCCACCAGACTGCTCTCCAGTGTTCCTAGAACACTGTTTTTGTAAACTAGTAAGTCCTACCTCCAATTAAGGGGTTCTTTGAGCTTATTAAACACTATAGGGCTGTATTTTTGCTTTTGTGGGTTGTATAACTAATTTGTTTCACTAACTGGCCTATTTTTTTTAAATCAGTAATATATTAATTTAATGAATACTACTTTGGAGTACAGTTTGAGATCTTGTACTGATCAACCCTCTTCTTTCTCTCTCTTTCAATATCCCTCTTCAGATTTTTGGTCTTTGGTTTTTCCATGATATTTTTACTATTAGTTTTTCTAGCACTCTCACCTACCTATGAGCAATTTATGTTTTTTTTTCCAAATATCTAGATATGTCTTTATTTCTGAAAATAAAGTGTTTTACATGATGAATGTAGAAATAGGTTTGATATGATTGTACATGTATTACCTACATATAAGATTGCATGCTGTCTTGGGAAGGAGGGAGGGGAATAAGAGGGAGAAAACTTTAAACTCAAAATCTTGTAAAGGTGAATGTTGAAAACTAAAAATTAATAAATATTTTAAAAGTGTTTTATAAATAAAATCATATAGTCCCTAGGTAGATCTTGATAGATATTCTCCGAAGTATTATCCAGTCTTGAAAGATATTATAAATAGAATTTTGCTTTCTAGTTCATCTTTGGTTTTACTGAATGTATATAGGGATGTTGATAACTTGTATGGATTTATTTTATATCATGCAACTTTGTAGCAGTTATTAATTATTTCAAGTAATTTTTATTTAACTAGTCTATGACTACAAAAATCATATCTGCAACATAATGATTTTGCTTTCTCTTTGACTATATTTACCACTCAGTCATTCAGTCATATCTTACTCTTTATGACCCCATGGACCAGAAAAAGGGTCTTCTTTTTCTTATTGCTACAGCTATCACTTCTAGCACTATGTTAAATAGTAATGGTAATAATGGGCATTCTTGCTTTATTCCTGATCTTTATGGAAATACTTCTAATTTTTCTCCCTCACATATAAAAATAGTTTTTTTTTCATTTCGGCAAATACTATTAACTATATAAAGGAAAGGTCCATTTATTCCTATGTCTTCTAGAATTTTTAAAGGAAATGAATATTAAATTTTGTTAAAAGCCTTTTAAAGTATCTTTAGCATGTGATATTTTTATTTATATTATTCACATTGCATACTGTATTTATATTCTTCCTTATGTTGAATCTAAACTGCATTCCTAGAAACCCAATCTGGTCATAGGGTATCATCTTTCCAATATGGTACTATAGCCTACTTGCTAACAATTTACTTAAATTTTTGCACATATTTTCATAAGAGACATTAGAAAGTAGGTTCATTCTTTTCTTTGTCTATCCATGGTTGATGTATAAAAGCTGTATTTCTATCCTGAAAGATACTGGAAAGGTGCCTTATTTTCTTATTGAAGGATGTCTTATTTTCTTATTTTTACAAACATTCTATGTGGTAATGGAATTGATTATTCTTTGAAAGTTTGACGGAATTCACATGTGAATCCATCTGATAGTAGAGGTTTTCTTTTGTTTTGTTCTCCCTTTAGGGGTTCATTTATAGGTTGGTCAATTTCTTTTTCTGAATCTGATTTACTTTTCTTTTGCTAATCTGAATAGTTATAAATATTTATCTCTTTCCTCTGTTATTAACTTTGTTAGCCCACAACTGGCAAGATCATTTCTAAAAATTTCCTGTATTTCCTCTCTAATCGTTATTCCTTTTTTTTTAAATTTTTGATACAATTTGTTTTCTTCTCTAGTTACAATTTACGCTAACTTTATTATATTAGCTTTTAAAAATCTGTTCCTTCTTTTATTTATCAATTCAATATTCTTTTTGCTTTCAATTTTTAAAATTTCATTTGTTTTATTATTTTTAGATCTTTCTGTTACTGTCTCTCCCCCTTCACTTTCTCTCGTCCTCTTTCTTGCTATTAAAGTGTAAAATATGTAAAATATGTAAAAATATGTAAACTTCTACCAAGAACTGCTTTAGCTGAATGACATAAATTATGATAAATTGTTTCATTATTTAATTTTGTGTAATTTTTTTCTGTTTCTAAATTTGTTCTTTTGTTTGACAGTTCTCTATAATTATGTTATTTGTTCTCAATTTACTCTTTGATTTTCCCTTTAAGACATTTCACTGAACAAAATATTGATAGCCTTATGAACAATAAATGATGAGTTTAATAATTATGCTCTTCTACATTTTGGGAGAGGGCTTTATGCCCCAATTCATAGTTAGTTTTTAAGGTACTATGTTTATTAAGAAATAGGTAGATCATTTTGTATTCCAATTTAATAATTCAGAGGTGTATCATATCTAGCTTTTAAAAATTTCTATTCAAAACTTTAATTTCTTTCTTATTTGTATTTTGGCTAGATTTATCTGGACCAGAAAAAGGTACAGTATGGCCTCCCATTATTGTAATATTACAGTCAATGGACAGTGATGACAATTACTAACATACATGAATAATATGTAATAATAAATAGTAATTTAGTATCAACATGTTACTTATATCAATTAATTATCAATTGATACTTCTCCCTCTAAATCAAATTTTCCTTTCAGTATTCTTTTAAGTATCTCCTTTAAGTATTCAACTATTTTTTATTAGGTCTACATATTAATGTTTTGATGTTTATTCATAATCTGTGATGATGCCTTTGATGACCACATAATTAAAATCTCTGCTTATATCTTTTTTACAGTTTCTTTAATTCTATACCCTGATCTATATATATAATACTGAATCTCTGTATTTCACAGTCTGTAAAGGCAACAGCCACTCACCAATCTCATCTTGCTACTGACTGGCACAGAAGTTTTGTTTTGTTTTGTTTTGTTTTAATTTTAATTTATTTTCTTGGTTATATCATTCATTTCCACAAGGTTTTGAGTTACAAATTTTCTCCCCTTTTTGTCCCTACCCCCCAGTCCAGAACATTGATCCCACTGTAAGGCCCCTCCCACAATCTGTTCC
>JAQQSW010001036.1:0-23267 GCA_028646575.1 Pseudocheirus occidentalis
GGAAATAGTTAAGCTATGGACTCAAGAAATTAGCCAGGAAACAGTTAAGTAATACTTTGCGAAATAAGAAATAAGTTCAGAGTACCCAAATTGAAACCGTATCCAAAGCAGAACTTAGTAAACTCAGAGCCAAATCAATCACTAGAAGCGGCTATGTGACAAAGCCTGCACCCCCATGCCCAACCACATATTCACTCTCCTGGCTTCTGTACCTAACAATATTGAGGTCATCACATTCTCCTGGTCCCTACTTCATGGTTCCCTGAAGATAAAGAATAGATCCCCATGCCTGAATGTCAACTAGTAATCAGTTAATTATAGAAGAGTAACTGCTTATACCTGGATACCAGTTAGTTTTGGTTACAGATTGTTTCTGGATACCAATTTAGTTGTAGTTACAGATTTCACTTGGATACCAACTTAGTTATTGATTATGTTGTTAGCAACCCAAAATGGTATAAGAGACCCCGGACTTCTGTATTACCTCACTGCTCCCTTCAGATTGGTGTGGGACAGCTGCCAGCTGGCTAAATTAATTTCTATTAAAGCTCCTTAAAACTTTTGATTGGGCTATGTAGTCACTCTGTTAATACTATTTCATCTGGCTATAACAGGTGGCCCTCAGCTTTCCTATCTGAAAAGGAAGGGTTGGATTAGATGATATCTAAAATCTATCTGACTCTAAATCCATTATAATCTCTTATCCACAGCTACCATAATACCCTCAAAATTACCCCATGTCATCTAGAATTTATGATTTAAACTGATTGCTTTCACACAAAGGCAAAAGGTCTTTTAATTTGCTCTTCACTCCTGTCCTCAAGTATACCACATCTTGATAACAATAAGATTGCTAATAATAATACTTAATGTATCCATGGTTTCCTTGATGTGAGCTACAATCAGTAACATACTGGAATCAGCTGGTACTTGTTCCTGAGAGCTAATCGTTAAATGTACAGTGTGAGCGTTTACACCTTGGAAACTGGCAAACACTAAACATCAGGAAGGACAACTAGGTAGTGCAGTGGATGGAGTGCTGGACCTGTAGTCAGTAAGACTCATCTTTGTGAGTTCAGATCTTGCCTCAGATACTTTTACTAGCTTTGTGACCCTGGAGAAATCACTTAACCCTGTTTGCCTCAGTTTCCTCATCTGTAAAATGAACTAGAGAAGTAAATGGCAAACCACTCCGGTATCTTTGCCAAGAAAACCCTGCAGGGTTTCCTGACAAAGAGTTAGGCACAACTGAAAAATGAATGAACATATCAGGACTTGACTTATTGTTATGATGATTGTCTAGAGTAGACATAAGAAAATGACATAGAGGATGTTAATAATGTAATTTATACTGAAAAGTGTGTCATACATACTTTTTTTCCCACTGGAGAATCAGTTGTTAAAACTTTTAGGAATACATCTGAGACGCGTGTCCAGAACTGCCAATCTCAACCCTTTTAGTCATTGACATTCTTTATGAAATCCTAAATAAAAAAAAAAAATTAACACCTGTTGGCCAGCCTGATCCATGGGCCTCTTGGAATTTAACTGGGCTCCTTCTTGGATGAGAGCTGAAGATACCCTCACCAAAGCCCAGTCAGAGCTAGGGTTCCATTCCTATAGTCTTGGAGAACCCAAGTCTGCCTTCGTGCTACAGTGAGATATTGGAGGAATGTCCTAAAGGGCAAGTGGGCAACTCAGTGGATAGAACACTAGTCCTGGAATTAGGAAATTCTGAGTTCAAATCCAGTTGCAGATGCTTACTAGTTGTATGACCCTGGGCAAGTCGCTTAACCTTGTGTGCCTCAGTTTTCTCATTAGTAAGTTGAGCTGGAAAAGGAAATGGTAAAGCACTCCAGTATTTGTGCCAAAAAAAAACTCCAAAGAGTCAGACACAACTGAAAAATGATTGAACAACAACAAAAGCTCTAATACTTTATAGAGTGGGGGCAGGGTTGAGTTGTATGTTTGTTTTTTAACCTATCACATAAAATAATGGGCTTATAATTGAGAGAATTTTTGAAGTTATCTAGTCCAGTTTCCTTTTTGGATGAGGAAACTGGGGTCTACTGAAGCAAGATAATTTACACAAGGTAGTAAATCTAAGGGTCAGGATTTGAATCCAGGACATCTGATTCTATATCTAGTGCTCTTTCTATTGTATCATAAAGCCTCAATGTCTGTGTAATTGTTAAATGTGTTGAATAAGAACTGTTGTTTCATCATCCTCTAAATATTACTAGTCTCCCTAATTGACAAAATGAATAATCCTGTCTTTGTGGATTTTGCTGTCACATAGTTTCACCACTAATTTAATTTTGTTTTTATATGTCTTGGGTACAAGGAACACCTTCCATTGAACAACATTGACCTAGGACTTCATAGTGGGACCAGGGTTAGGTCCATCAAGGTCTTTCATAGCAGAGGTGTCCAAGGTTCTGATTGAACCTCCCCAGTTTGGGAAGTGTGGTAGAAATAGGGCTGTGACTGAGAAATCATTGCTCATCTAGGGGTCAGATTTTAAGTGTGAACAAGCTAAGTCCAAGAGTTAGAAAATAATGGAACTAAAAAGATAGGATATATGAGTCTCTCTCTCTCTCTCTCTCTCTCTCTCTCTCTCTCTCTCTCTCTCTCTCTCTCTCTGTCTAGCTTTGTTAGGGGGAGGGGAGGTCTGAAGAAGTTGGCTCAAATCCAAAAATCAAAACAAAATTCAAGGGAAGAGAAAGAGTGGTAGCAAAAGATTGTCCCTGAGGTTTGGGCTGCAGAAATCCAGTAACTGTGGCTCCAAGAAACTAGCATGCTCAGTGGTCATACTCCAATAAAACTATCTTGGCAGATGGGTTAAAACAGGTTGAGGGTGATCAGCAGGTCCATAGTGGGTTAGGGGGATGTCTACCCCAAGTATATGAAGACTTACCCCAGTGGAATGGGCAGATGAGAACAATTTATTCCAGTGGCCATGAAGGCAGCTGAAGCAGGTGCCTTGGAGTGTCTAGAGCAGCATTTCTTAAACTATGGATCACAACCCCACATGAGGCCAGGTAACGGAATGTGGAGGTTGTGAAAAATTTGACAACAACAAAAGTTTTCTGGCATAATGATCAAAAATTAATTCAAAATCAATCACGTTATGAATCCAAGGTATTTCTGGCAGTGCTTGCCCATGTAGCATCCCAGGACTTCACTGCAGCCTTGGTTCTGAACACACAGCATGCACACTTTGCACTGGATATGCCATAATGCCATGCAACACCAAGGAATGCTCCCTGAAACACCTTGGCTCAGATTCGGGACTATTATATGTTATGAATTGCAGTGTTTTTACTGTACATACAGTTTTCTGTTCTTACAGAAACATAATAGTTTAATTACAGAAAATAAAGGCTTTTAATATTTTCCTACCATCATTCCTCATGTAAGTATCAAATACGTATGTCTTTGGATTGAATTGTGTTAGAATGCTTGATTTTAAAAGTTTCTGTTATCTCCTTTTACGAAACATTTGTTTAATTGCACCAAGTAAAGACAAAAGCCCTTTAATGATATTTCTCTATCATCACCGCTATACGTGTATGTGTGAACATGTTTTTGTTGTTGTTGTTGTTTGGTTGGTTTTTTGCTTTTTTGGAGGGGGGAAGGCAGGGCAGTTGGGATTAAGTGACTTGCCCGAGGTCACACGGCTAGTTTTTTGTGTTGAGTCTGAGACTAAATTTGAACTCAGGTCCTCTTGATTCCAGGGTCAGTTCTCTATTCACTGTGCCTCTTAGTCGCCCCTGAACATAAGTTTTTTTTTTTTTAATTAAGTACAAAAAAATGTAATTTCACAAATTAAAGCTGGCATTTTTTTTAATTTTAATTTTTAATTACAACTGTACAACAGACCATTTTATTCTTGCATCTTTTCAATGGTTTCTTCTTTATATTTACCCTTCTCCTTTCCAACTTGTATTTGGCTTTACGCTCAAGAATCTTTTTGCGATCTTTGTCTAGTTTTAGTCTGGCGATAACTACCTTACTAGAGTGAATTCCCCCATGGACATTAGCTTTTTCATGCTGTACACACTCAGTGTAGATGACATATTTCTTTCTGTAAACTTGAATTATCTTGCCAGTTTGCTGACGTTTGTAGTGTCCATGAACCACCTGGACCTCCTTGTCCTTCCATATGGGCATGGAGTGCATGTTGCATTCCTGCCTCAGCTCCTTGGAGAGCAGGAACGACATGATCTTGTGCTGGATTTGTGGCGGGGAATTGAAATGTCCCTTTCAGTTCTTGCTTTGGTCCGAGGTCAGGAATGGATTAAGCTTTGTTTTGGCAAACAGGGCCACCCAAAAAGAAGAAGCTAGCATTTATTTGAGAAATTATTAGCAATATTTACTTATAAATAAGGACAAAATTTTTTTTAGTGATAAGTGGCTAAACTTAGACAAGAGGTAAAAAATACTTATGACAAAGCAGCAAAGTTTTCACTAACAGGTTGTAGTACGTCTAAATTGAGAAGAAAAAGCAAATATGTTAAATGATTTTTGTAGTATCGTTTTGCTTCTAATAATGATGATAGTGTGGAAAAACCTCTCTGCTTAATTTGTAATGAAATTTTTTGCAGTGGAGAACATGAAAGCAGCCAAACTAAAATGCCATCTTAATACCAAGCATGCAGTGTACTGCAGTAAACCAAAAGAATATTTCAAATGACTTTTTTTTAAGAAAAATTTATTGACTTGTTTATTTACTTTTAGTTTACAAGATTCAGTTACAGAATCACTTGAGTTTCATATTTTCTCCTCTCCCTTCTCCCCCTCCCCACCCCCATGGTGACGTACAATCACGTATGGTATCTACAAACACTTTCACATTGTACAATAGTCTGGTTGTATAGAAGCATTGTAAGCAATGGAACAAATAATGGAAAAAAGAAAAGAAAAGAAGAAAAGAAACAAAACCAAACATGGAAAAGAACAATAGCCATGTGTTGCTTCAGTCTCCATTTAAACTCTGGTCTTTCTAGATCTTTCTCCAAGTGTAGATATCTCCTTCCATCCTGAGACTTGTAGAGTTGTCTTTTAACTGTGCGTTGCTGAGAAGAGTCCAGTTTATCAAGGTTGGTGGTCACACATATGATGTATCTGTGACTGTGTACAAATTTTTCCTGGTTCTGCTCTTCTCACTTAGCGTCAATTGGTATAAGCCTCTCTAGGTAATTATGAAGTCAAATGACTTTTAAAATCTTCAAATAAAGAAGAACAATGTTTTGAGAAATTTGTTACTGTCAGTGAAAAGTATTTACTTGTGTGTTATGAAACTTCTTATTTAATTGTAAAGACTAAAAAAACCCTTCCTGATGGGAATAAAATCTTTTGTTGCTTACTGCTATCAAAATGTCAGAATAGTTCATGGGGAAAAGTATGAAGAAGAAATTTGTAAAATTCCTTTATTGAAACTCCTGTTTCCAAAAGAATTTCTGAAATTAGTAATGACCAATTCCAGCAGCTTATTGCCAGGTTTAAGGGCAGCCCAAAGTTTGTAATTCGGTTAGATGCAACAATTTATATTTCTAACATGACACAGTCATTACTTTATCTGGATATGTTTATGAAGGAAGCATACTTGAGAAATTATTGGGTTTTTTTTTTAATCTTTGGAAGGGCACACTAGAGGGGAAGATATACAAATCTATATCTATATATCTTAAAGTTGATGAATTTCACAAATGAAGATTTATAGTAGAAATATTGTGTAGGAGGAGTCTGTCTAGATGGTACTGGGGCAATGATGGGTGAGAATGTTGAATTTGTAGCAAAAGTTAAAGATGGTAGCAATGAACATACCACTTTTACTCACTGCTTGATCCATCAGGAGGCACTATAGCCAAAAAAATATCACCAGAGTTAGAGGCTGTGCTTTATGATACTATCAAAATCATTAACTCCATTAAAAGCTGTGCCCTTAACAATCATTTGTTTTCAAACCTTTGGAAAGACATGGATTCTGATTACAAAAGCTTATTACTACATGCAGAGGTAAGGTGGCTCTCAAGGCGAAGTTTAAACAGATTATTGAAATTGAAAGATGAAGTTACTGTATTTTTGACTGAGCAGAAATCCAATTTTGTTACATTTTTCATAATGACTGATGGCTTTCAAAACTGCTATTTGTTGAATATTTTCTAAAACCTCAATGATTTAAGCATGTCACTTCAAGGAAAAAATTGTAGCATATTTATGTTAAAAGATAAAATTGAAAGTTTTACTGAAAAAGTTAACATACATAAGAATAGGGTAGAAAATGGTTCTTCAGAAATGCTTACAACTACAGATGATTTTATAATTGAAAATAACCTTTCCAAAGATTTAACCCAGTTTCATAAATACTTCCCTTCAAATTTTGAGTCTAAAAAACTAAGTTGGGCTGTTAAATCATACTCAATTGAAATTTAAAAAGTCAGTCATCTACCATTAAAAGATCAAGAAGAATTTGCTGAATTATCAGATGACACAGGTTTAAAACTTAAGTTTCCAAAAAAAATGTTAAATGAATTTTGGCTTGGGATTAGGATAGAATTTCCAATAACTTCTGAAATGGCCCTAAACATACTTCTGCCATTTTGTGTTACCTATTTATATGACAAGATGTTTTCAGCATTGGTGATTATAAAATAAAAATATTGTTCAAGTGTGAAAAATGTTGAAGATGCTCTATGTCCTACAGTATCAAATATTCTGCCAAGATTTAATTCTTTGTGTAAAAATAAACACATCCATCCCATTAGCAAATTTGCTATTATCTTTAATTAATGGTAAAATTTTATTTATACCAAAGAATTATTTTAAAATAAAGTTCTTTATGATTTATTATCAGTAAACGTTTGATTTGTATACCTATTTTATATACATATATAGGGTTGCATAGAAATTTCTCAGGTGAAAAGGGATCGTGAATGGCAAATGTTTAAGAAGCCCTGACTTAGAGCTTGGTCATTCACTACATCTCCAGCCATCACCAGTTGTCCTGACTTTTGTCTTGCCACTGGACTTCAATGAGAGGAAGTACCTGCTCTTAAGAAGTTCACGTTCTAATTAAGAGACATGACACATATAGGAGAGTCCAGCTTCAGGGCATATGGAAAGACCTGGTACCCAGGGTAGGTTGTAAGATCTGATAGATAGACTCTAGAGAACAATGTCAGGGCAGGAGATCCTTGACCAGTGACAGTCACAAAAGAGATGATGGGACTGAAATTCAGAGTGGAGCTCTGGGTATTACCTCAGGAAGGAACAGGAATGGGCAGGGGTGGGCTAGAGTGAGGAGACAATGTATACCTCTAAGAAGGGGCACCCAATGCCTGATGGGAACTGGGCAATGGAAGCTAGTGTTGAGGAAGAAAAGGGCTGCCTAAAGCAGATGCCTGTTGGGTTCTTTGACTCCTTTTAATAAATGAGGAGTAGGTAAACTAGAGAGAAGAGGAAGACCAGAAGAAGGAGAAGACCAACTCTTTGTAGGAACCCCTCTTGTTTTGCCCTTGGACTACTGCTTGTTTTCATATAGCCTCTCATTTGGTCCCTATGATAAGCCCATCATATAGATAATTTTGAGGGGGAAGGAAAGGAATATTTGTGATTTTATTCATGTTGGGATCTCTTGATGAAAAAACTCCCTTTGCCAATGCATGTCAGCAAAACTGGCCATTTTATTGTTCGGTCATATCTGATTTTTCATGACCCTGTTCATTTTCCTGGGCAAAGATACTGGAGTGGTTTACCATTTCCTTCTCCAACATGTTTTACAGATGAGGAAACTGAGGCAAAGAGGGTGACATGATTGCCCAGGGTCACACAACCAGTATGTCGGAGGATTCAAACCCAGTTCTTTCTCACTCTGAAGCCAGTGTATATTCACTAGTAGTTGCCTCTTAGGCAATAATAATAATTGAAATGTATATTGTACTTTAAAGATGGCAAGGTACTTGATATACTAAGATTTACAACCCTGTGAAGTAGGTTCCTTGGGTACAATTATGTCTGTTTTGCAGATGAAAAACTGAGACCCAGAGACATAGCTAGGAAGTGTCAGAGGCAGGAGATGAATCCAGGTGTTCCTGACTGCAAGTTCAGTATCCCTTCTACTACATCCACATAGCCTCTCTAGGTAGCATAAGTACATTGCACTTGTCTTAGAGATGAAGGTCTGGGGCACAGATTGAAGAAATATTTGATCAAAAGTCACATAGCTACTAAGACTTGAATTCAACTCTTCTCATTCTATGTAAGGCTACCAAAATCAAGCCTTTTAAAAAAAATTCAACATGATGTGTCAGGCAAGCAGCTACTGTGGTAAAATATTAATCAAGCTACTGAAATACTGTCTGACTGCCCACTCTGAATCTAGCCGAAAGTATAGTGCTGTTTCCACCAATTTCTGCTGCCTCTTAATGCCATGGGACTTCTGATTGGGCTTGGTGCAGTTCAGAGAGAACCTTGGTTCTAATCCCCACTTTGTCATTTACCTGTGTAACTTAGGCAAGTGCCTTCCCCCTGTGTGCCTCAGTTTCCTTAAGTGAAAAAAGAGAAAATTAGGTTGAATGATCTCTATGGTACCTTCTACATACAAATCTTTGACTCCATGAGCCAATCATATGATTTGATGTTCACCATTGCTTAGGAAATATTGAGGTCATCTAGTCTAGACAGATGAGGTCACTGCATCCTAGATACATTAAGTGACATTTCCAAGTTCATGGGAAATAATGAGGAAGCAAAATGTAGAAGAAGGATTTGAACCCATATCTTCTAACTCCAAATGCATCATAATTTCCTTCACTCTTCTCTTCAGATGGTCTAGGAGGGTAGAACATTCCTTGTCTCTTCTACCCTTCTCAGGAGACAACCTGACAGGTTCCTAGCTGGTTCCTTGGATATGTTTTGACTATTATTCCAGTAATTTCAGTAATATCTTCTTCACAAGCCTCTTAGTAGGCTTATATTTACCCAATAAACACTTGCAATTTTGAGAATGAATGGAATTAATTAGGGAACATGAAGCCCATGAATGGGAGGTGAGATCTTTGCTTATTAGGATAAAAGTGCAAAGCTACCAAAAATAACTCAGAGAATGAGAACAGAATCCTTAACAATAATCCTAAAAATATAAGGTGTTCAATTGTTCCTAAAAAGAGGATAGATGTGGATCTCAGTTTCCTTATGTCAAATGAAGGGACTAGAATAGAAGAACTTGGGTCCTAGGTCAACATTATAGGCTTTCCTCAATGATATTTATAGCCACTTAATATCTCATTAAACGGTCCATGTTGGTAGGGGAAGACCAAATAGATGAAAAATACCTATTGTTCATATTAACTGATTTAATCTCCTTGCTGTCTAAGGGACACTCAGAAGTTTTCTCTGGCATTACAATTTGAAAATGTTAATTCTGCAACATTCAACTTTCCTTAGAGTCCAATTCTCATAGGCATACATTGCTACTGGAAAAACCATAGCTTTGATTATAGGGACCTTCGTAAGCAAGGCAATGTCTTTGTTTTTTAGTATGCTGTCCAGATTTGCAACAGCTTTCCTTCTGAGGAGCAAGCATTTTTTTAATTTCATGGGGCAATTGTTGTTTACAGTGATCTTTGAGCCCAAGAATGTAAAATCTGACACTGCTTCCATTTCTTCTTCCTCTATTTGTCAGGAAGTGATAGGATCAGTTGCCAAGATCTGCAAGATCTTGACATTAAGCTTCAAACTAGCTTTTATGCTCTCCTCTTTCACCCTTGTCAAGAGGTTTCTTAATTCATCTTCACTTTCTGTTATCAGAGTGGTATCATCTGAATATCTAAGATTGTTGATATTTCTTCTGACAACCTCAATTCCAGCTTTTGACTCATCTAGCCTGGCATTTCACATAATGTACACTGCATGTAGAGGCAGCTAGATAGCACAATGGATAAAACAAGGAGCTTAGAGTCAAGGAGATTCATCTTTCTGAGTACAAATCTGGCCTCAGACACTTACTAGTTTTGTGAGTGTGGGTAAGTCATTTAACCTTATTTACCTCAGTTCCTCATTTGTAAATGAGCTGGAGAAGGAAATGACAAACCACTCCAGTATCTCTTCCAAGAAAACTCCAAATGGGTTCACAAAGAACTGGACATGACTGAAAGAACTCAGCAACTCTGTGTGTAAGTTAAATAAGGTGACAACATACAGCCTTGTCATACTCCTTTTCCAATCTAAAACCAATCAATTGTTCCATTTTTGGTTTTAACTGTTGCTTCTTGACCCCAAACAGGTTCCTTAGGAGACAAGTAAGAGAATCTGGTACTTTATCTCACCTTCAAACTACAAATCCATTATTTTGCCCACTCTGCAGTTAGGTTGTGCAATGGATAGAGGCCTGTATTCAGGAAGATCTGCTTTCAAATGCTACCTCAGATAATCCCTAGCTTTGACCCTGGGCAAGTCACTGAACCTCTTCTGCCCCAGTTTTGTTATGTGGAAAATGGAGATAATAGCACTTATCTCCCAGGGATATTGTGAGGCTATAATGAGGTCATACTGTAAAGTCCTTTGTAAGCCTTAAGGAGCTATATTTAAATGCTATTATTGTCATTAACATTGGTATCCAGATTATTGTTCTGGGCTCTTAAAGACACAGTTTTATAGCTAATTGAAGACTCAAAAACTTTGTCACTAGTTTGATACAATCCAGACAGCACTACAAAAACCCGTCAGGGAATTTCCTTCAAATTCTAATCTCAACAACAAAGTGCATAACACTAGTTTATAACATCAACACATATTGTTTTTCACATTTTTCTTTTTGGAAAAAAAAAAGTGCATTAATGCTCTTTGTTTCATAGGCTTCAAAAAGACTGAGGTGGGGTGGCTAGGTGGCACAGTGAATAGAGCACCAGCCCTGGAGTCAGGAGAACCTGAGTTCAAATCCGGCCTCAGACACTTAACACAAAAACTAGCCGTGTGACCTTGAGCAAGTCACTTAACCCGAACTGCCCTCCAAAAAGCAAAAAAAAAAAAAAAAAGACTGAGGTGGAGGTGGGGGGACAGCTTCGGTACTTCACTGGAGAAATTGAGGAAGACTTTCCCTATGATGAATTTATGGGAGACCATGGACAAGGAATAGGCAGCGAGCTGTGCTGTTGAAGGGAACATTCACATTGATACACTCACAGAGCAGCTTGAGTATATGAATGGCAGTATTCTTGGCAGCACCCTTGTGGTCTAGGGTTATTTCATCCTGCTGCTCTGCATACCTTAGGTACAGGTTAGAGGAAGATCCCAGTCTTTGTCTCCTAACTCTCCTTACATAGGTAGCCCTGGGAGATGACAGATCCTTCTTACATCGACTCTCTAAGAGATGAGAACCAAGACCCACTGAACTGGTTCTCATGGCAAGTAAACAATGATACCTTCCAGCCCCAGCCCCACGTCCAGTCCTAGCCACATTCACAGAAGCAGCTAAATACTTACACAATGTGATTTGGGGACTCCCTCCCACAAATCACTTTGCTAAGTGAGGCTCCATCCCTTTCTACCTAACCCACTATTTCACAAATTTGTTTTTAAATGTTCTTTCTTATTATGAACTTTATGAATGTCACCATATATGAATATTTCAATATACAAAGAATAGAAAAGAGGATTATATATGAATTAGTGACGTTTTGGGTTTTTTGAAGAATATTTTATATTCAGCATTAATGTAATAAAAGTGTCCTGGTTCTTTGTGTCCCCTTCTGTAACTTTCTTCAGTGTATTTTAAAAAAAGTTTCATTGATGTTCTTTTCTTCTTTTACCCACCCTACTAGTACTCTACCCCTCCCTCCAGTAGCCTAACCCACTCTTCTGTGTTAGATTGTGAAGACTGGGGCATGGTTCCCAGAAGGCCAACCTGTCTTATAGAAATAACTTCTCTTACAGGAAGGTAAGATGACATCACAGGCTTTGAAGCATGTTAACTGCTCTACAAGTCTAAGGAACTTTTGACTATAAGGCCATTGGAATATGAAAGCTTGACATGATGGATAGAAGGAAGGAAACAAGAATTCATTAAGAGCCTACTATGGCTCTTACCAGGCACCATGCTAAGCACTTTACAAATATTATCTCATTTCATCCTCACAACAACTCTGGGAGGTGGGTGCTATGGTTGTCCCCATTTTGCGGATGAGGAAACGGAGGCACATAGATTAAGTGACTTGTCCAGTGTCACACAGCTAGAAAGTGTATGAAGGCAGATTTGAACTCAGGTCTTTCTTACTCAAGGCCCAGTGCTCTATCCACTATACCACCTAACTGACTAAAGAGCAGACCCTGGAGCCAAGAAGATCTGAGTTCAAGTGTCACCTCTGACACTTGCTGGCTGTATGGCCCAGGACAAGTTACATCACATTTTAATACCCCCATACAACCCTCTTAAGATTATAAAGGGGCAGCTGAAATGGCCAGGAACTGGTTGGGTTGTGGACTCAAGATGGGAGTCAGTACATTGGCTAGGAGACAGTTGGGTGAGGCTTTGAGGGACTGAAAATCAGGGGGTTTGGTGGGTTCGAGGTGGACCCGGGATTGGGGTCAGTGGGCCAGCCTGCAAGCAAGCCTGGGTAGTGTGTCTTTTTCTTTGTGCGTGTTCGGATCTTCATGCCCTATGCCCACTTCCCCAAACACCAGGATTTGAGTGCCAAAGTAATCACACTCCTTTTTCCTGGTGGCGGCCTGTTTGCACCTGGGTAGTGGTTGGTTTGGTGATCAGTTATGTTGATTAGCAACCCAATTGCGGTAGGATGGTATATAAGAGCGTTCGCTTCCTGTGTTGGGGGCTGCTCTCTCTTTCTTCTAATCGGCACTGAAACAGCCCAGCTGATAAATTGAATACTATGAAAGCGCCTTAAAACTTTTTATCTGGACTCTGTGGTGACTCTGTTAAAACTTGTCTGTGCCCCTACCATCTTAACCTGTCAAAATCCCCACTTCCAAGATGAAACTCAAATGCCACCTCCATCATGAAGTCCTGATTCTCCCAGCTGAAGATCTTCCTGCAGACCTTAAATAGCACTTTTTTTTTGATGAATGGTATTTTACATGTAAAGATAGTTTTCAACATTCATTTTTATAAGATTTTGAGTTCTAGATTTTTCTCCCTCCCTCCCTTCCCTTTCTCCTCCCCAAGACAGCAAGCATTCTGATATAGGTTGTGCATGTGCAATCATGTAAACATATTTCCACATAAGTCATGTTGTGAAAGAAGAAACAGAACAAAAGGAAAAAGCTACAAAAACCAAAATACAGTCAAAATAACATGCTTTGATCTGCATTCAGACCGCATAGTTCTTTCTCTGGATGTAGGTAGCATTTTACATTATGTGTCTTTTGAAATTGTTTTAGATCATTGCATTGCTGAGAAGAGCTAAGTCTTTCTAAAGCTAATCATTGCACAATGTTACTGTTATAATGTGTCATTAATGTTCTCATTCTGTTCACTTCAGTTAGCATTAAACAGGACTTTTGACACCTATTTTGCAAGTGGAAGGGACACAGACAGCAACAAAAACAATAACACAGACAGCTGGTAGTCTGGGGATGATGGAAAGGGCAAACACACAGGAAGGCTGGATCCTAATCCTAAGCTCCCAGTGCAGTGGACTGTGGTCATATCATTTTGAAGCAAACAGACTGACTTCCCTCAGTAACCCCAGGCCATTGGTGGTCTTTGTGTTATAATCCTGAAGTGCTATATAAATGTCTTCTATTATTGATTATTATTATTGTTATGTCTGCTGACTGTCATGTTCGAAAAAGAAGCTTAAAATATGTTCATTATCCTCTGCATAGAATAGGAAAATATAGAAACCATTTTACAAGAATTTCTATAAACATCGTTAAAATTTTGTATTTTTTGAGGATTTAAGAGGGCATTTGGAAATTAAATTCTGTGAAATACATCATTCATACCATTGTATTTTATGTTTTGAATTTGAAGGGACCTTAAAAGCTGTTCAGTTCAACCTAATGAATACAGAAGAGGACACTGAGACCCAGAGAGTTAAGTGATATAACTAACCAAGGTACAGGTGGGACAGGTAGCACCTGGCAGAGGTAGGATTGAACCCAGATCCTTTGACTTGAAATCCATTGCTCTTTCCATTCTAACATACTGCCTATGTGGATCCTAGGGACAAGAAATCAAAAGGAAATATTTAAATATGAAAAACCGATGGGCATATGGGGGAGGTAAAGTGTTCAGGGAGACAGTGGGTCTCTCAGACTGCTTGCATATGGGTTCCTCAGAAAAGACTTCCCAAAGGTCCTTTGTAGATTTGTATCCTTATGAAACGATAGCTCTTGAGTTCCTATCAATGCCTTCATCTTTACTAGTCAGTCAGAAGACACCATTACCTTAAAGCAAAAGCATTCAATGAAATTGTATGGAAAGAGAAGTAACAATAAACCTGGGGCACGCTGTCCCACAATTACACATATGATTAACCCTTCTGTACTGTAACCTCATCAAGACGGTTGGAGTGAGTGGGGTAGAACTCAACCAATCACTCTACACTATGCAAACAAGTAAATTCAAACAAGACAAATTAACATATTGGTTCTATGGAAAGATGCCACGTTGAAAGCTTAAGTTATTTACATTTCTTCTGAGAAGGGGGAGGCATGTTTCAACATCGTTCCTCTGAAGTTATGGTTGCTACATTAATCAGAGTTCTGAAATCTTTCAAAGTTGTTTTCCCACACATTATTGTGACATGTAAATTATTCTCCTAGTTCTATTTAATTCTGCATCAGTTCATATGTCTTCCTATGTTTCTTTGAATTTTTTGTAATTGTTATTTTTTTTTAATGATATAAAAACTCAGCATTACATTTATTTACCATAATTTGTTCAGTCATTCCCCATTTGGTGGGAGCTCACTTTCTAGTTCTTGCTTCTATAAAAAGTACAGTTATAAACTTTCTGCATATACGGGACCTTTCCCTCTGGCTTTGACAGTTCTCAGATACATGCCCAAGAGGAACAGGAGTATTTCTGAGTTAAAGAATACATGTAGTTTAGTGACATTTTTAGTAGAATTTAAAACTGTTTTTCAGAATTATCAGATGTATTCACAGCTCTCATAACAGTGTGCCTATCTTTCCATAGCTACTCCAACATTTACCATTTTTGTCTTTCGTCTTCTTTGTTGATGTGAAGTTTGTAAGGTAAATCCTCAGTTGTTTCATTTGGAATTTACCTTATCAGTGATTCAGAGAATTCTTTCAGAAAGGTTATGGATTGCTTGCCTTTTGTCTTTTGAGAATTTCCTTCAAATATCCTTTGACCACTTAATAATGAATTTTGCTCTTTTATTTGCATCAATTCCCTATATATCTTGGATATCAGACATTTATCAGAGATATTTGCCGCAAATGTTTTTTCCCCAGTTAACTATTTGTCTTCTGATTCTAGCTATATTCATTTTGTTCTTGTCAAAGCTTTTCAATTTATGTAATTCAAATTGTTTATCTTCTATGATCATATCTATCCCTTGTTTAATTCAGAATTCTCCCCCTAGCCAGAATTGTACAAGATAACTTTTCCCATTCCTCTCTATTTTTTAAAAGGTCATTCTCTTTTTCCATCATTTATATTGTACTAAGAGGCAATGTAGTTTAATGGATAAAATCCTGGACTAGGAGTCAAGAAGGCCTGAGTTCAAATTCTGCCTCTGACACCTCTTTGTGACCACAGGCAAGTCATCTATTCTCTCTGAGTCTCCAGAAACTCTCTAAAACTATAATTTATAAAAAGCTTTGTCAGCTCACAAATCACAGGTCCCTAAAGTATGTTGTACTAACAAAGAAGGTAGGTGTCTATGTATACAACCCATTCATAGTCTACCTTGTGAATTCTGCATCACCCAGGTATGAAATTAAGCTCAATAATGTTACTATTTTTTGAGGGGGCAACAAAGATCATGGGATAGAGAAGTAGGTTATCAAGAACCATGAAGCGTATTTGACACATTGAACAGCTGGGTCTGTTCAAAGTGAATTGAACTCTTGGAATGGATGGTTTTCCCCTAAAAGAGGGGTGGAAGGGAGCGTGTGAAACTTTGCCTATTCCTTAATTTTATCTGTCAGCAGAAAGTGCTGGTTGAGGCATTGGTGCTTCAGTAAAACTGTAATGGCCTGTTCTCACCACCTCATTCATGAAACTGTGGTCAATTAATTTCTTACTGAATAATATTTTCACTGAGTTCTTAAAATGGTTTCAGATGGATTTACATATTTCAGTGCATATTTCTAATAGGAGAAAAAAAACTAGATTTGATTTTTTTTTAAAGTTCCCAACAAGTTTTGAGGGTAATCTTTGAGCATTTTTAGTTAATTCTTCAGAAAATAGGATACTGATAGCCAATGTTTTGACTCCTAGCCCTAATGAACCAAAGTAAAATCCTAAAAGCTGAGCCATTCCTTAATATTCATGCAAAACCTTAAAAATTCCTTTAAAAAATAAATCCTGGCTTTCAATTTTACATTTTAGATTTTTATTTGAATATTTTTTTTATCATTTTTTATTTCCAAATATATATGTATATATTCTGTAATTTAATAAAGTAGACTGGGTGGAAAAATCAATTGATTAGGAATGCCTGATTAACTCTCTTCTTTATTATAATATTTACAACCTTTGAGTTTTGAAAATAAAAAAGGAAAGATTCCTAGCACAGAAATTCCTGGGATGCTACTTCTAATTCTTTTTCTAAAAAAATTTTATTTATGGCTTTGGTTTTTACATTATAGTAATTTCTGAATATACTACTACCCTCCAATTAATCTTCCCTTATAACAAAGAAGAAAAATCCAGTTAAGTAACATATCTGCCATATATGATAATCCAGGCAACATTCTACATTTATAGTCCCCTACCATTCCAGTGAAAGAAAAGAGGTACCTTGTCCCATTCTTTTTACAGCACCAAATTTGGTCATTTGATTACACATGGTTAAGTTTCATAATATTGTTCTTTTAAAACATTTGCATTGTGATAGCTACTGTGTTTATCATTTTCCTGAATCTGCTTATTTTATTCTGTATCAATTCTCACATATCTTTCCATGGTTCTCTGGATTCTTCATATTCATTGTCTCTCACATCACAATAACAATCCATTCCATTCACAAACACAAATTATTTAGTGATTCCCCAATTAATAGCCATCTTCTTTGTTTCCAATGTTTTGCTGCCATGAAAAATGCAGTTATAAATGTTTTATTATATAATATAATGTGATACATAAGGTGTGTGTGTATATGTGTGTATGTGTATATATATACATATATACACACATATATACATACATGCATACATATATATGTGTGTATATATATATGGAAATATGTGTATGTACATACACATATCCTCTTTTCCTTTGGGTATAAGCCCCAAAATGAGCTCTCTGTAATCAATAATCTCTTCCCTCTCTGGTGGGGCCCACATTTCTGCAGCAATGAACTCCCAACACTACCTTGTCCTGTGGACCCTTCTAAGAGGGAAAAAGGACTTGAGAACTTCTGGACAGGTAACCCCTTTCCCCTCAGAAGTAGCTGCATCATCCAGCTAACTCATGGAAAGAGCTGAGAGCAGTTAACACTTTTTGTCTCAGTAATCTTTGAAAGATCACGTATGTTTTGAAAGTTAACACAGGAATGGAGAAGGGCCAATATAATAATTATTTTTAGCAAAAGGAGCCTAAAAAAATCTAGGTCAGTGACCTTGATCCCAATTCCTGACCAGATTCTAGAATGTTTATTAAAAGGAGGGTTAGTGAACCGTAGGAAAGGACAAAGCAGCAGCGAAGTATTCAAGGAACAGGTCATATAAAACCAGCCGTTTTTCTTTTAGACAGGTCTCACTATGTCGTTCGTTCAGTTGTTTTCAGTCCTCATGTGGGGTTTTCTTGGAAGAGACACTGCAGTGGTTTGCCATTTCCTTCACCAGTTCATTTTACAGATGAGAAAACTGAGGCCAACAGGATTAAGTGACTCGCCCAGGGTCACACAGCTGGCAAGTGTCTGAAGCCAGATTTGGACTCAGGTCTTCCTGACCCCAGGTCTGCCACTCTATCCCTTATGCCACCTAGTTGCTGGGCTAAATAAATTCCAGTGGCTCTCCAGGATCAACTATAAAATTCTATGTTTGACTTTTAAAATCCTTCAAATTTGGGTCCTTCCTACCTTTCCAGTGTTTTAACATTTTACTCTCACCCCACATATTCTGCCATTCAACAAAACTGACTTCCTTGCTGTTTCTGGCATGTTTCATCTGTGGATTCCTTACCTTTTCACCAGACATCCCCCATGTCGGGAATGTTCTCTCTTCTCGTTTTTAGCCCTTGGCTTCCCTGGCTTCCTTCAAGTTTCAGTCAAATCCCACCTTCCACAAGAAGCTTTTCTGATCCCTCTTAATGCCGTCCCTTCCCTCTGAGATTCCTTCAAGTTCACCCTGCATGCATCTGTATGTACATGGCTGTTTGCATGTAGGCTTCCCAGTTAGAATGGGAGCTCCTAGAGGGTAGGGACCATGTTTTGGCCTTTCTTTGTATCTCCAATCCAATGCTTGGCCCATAGTAAATACTTAATATATGTTTATTGATTTGGCTTAGCAGGTTTAAGAGTTTGGTAAGTTGGGGAAATGTGGCAGAAATAGTTTATATAGGTTTTACTTAAGCGTTTGATAAAATCTCACCCTGTGATGGAATAGATGGAGAGATATAGGATAGATTATGGTATCAAACAATCAAATTAACAAGCATTTATTAGGCATATATTATGTGCCAGGCATGAAGCTAAGTGCTAGAGATGAAAATACAAAGAATGAAACTCTCTCTTGTAAGGAGACTTTATTCTAACAGGTAAACAAGAAGTATGTGTATAAAAATATATACAGCATAAATGTAAAGTTAATACACACACAAAGTAGCTACATACAAAGTGATTTGGGGAGGAGGGCACTAACAGTTAGGGGGATTGGGAAAGGCTTCATGTAGAATTTGGTACCTAAGCCTCATCTTAAAGGAAATGAAGACCATCTGAGGCAGGGGGAAGGAAGGACTGCATTCTGGGCACTGGAGACAGTGAGGAGGCAAGGAGGCTGAAGATGGAGAATCATGTGGAAAGACCAGAAAGAAGGCCAGTTTGGTTCAGAGTTTGAAAGGGAGAATAATGTCCAATAAGGCTGGGAAGATAGGTTGGGGTCAGGTTGTGTAGGACTTTAAAAACTAGATATAGGAACTTACATCTAATCCTAGAGACAATAGGAAGTCACTAGAGTTGATTGAATAGGGGAGTGACATAGATCTGCTTTTAAGGGAAATAACTTTTGACAGCAGTGAATAGGAGGGACTGGAGTGGGGAAATATTTGAGGCAGGGAGACCTTTTGCAACAGGAAGGTGTTGCAATAGTATAGGCAAGAGATGATGACAGCCTTTACTAAGGTGGTAGCCATATGAATGGAGAGCAAGGATTGGATTCAGGAAATATTGTGAAGGTAGAAACAAGATTTGGCATTTGATTGGATATGTGTAGTGAAGGAGAATGAAGAGTCCAGCATAAGGGTGAGATTACAAACCTCAAGCCTTGGAGGGATGGTGGTATCTTTGACAGAAATAGGGAAATTTGGAGGAGATGAGGGTTTAAGGAGAAGGATAATGAGATAATTTTAAACATGTTGAGCCTAAAATGTCTCTGGGACATCTGGTTTGAAATATCTAATGGGGAATTGGTGATCTTGGACTGAAGCTCAGTGGAGAGACTGGGACTGAATACGTATATATGTGGGAGACATCTACATTAAGGCCACATGAACTGATGAAGTTAGTGAGAGAGTATAAAGGGAGAAGGGAAGAACCAGAATAAAACCTTAGGAAACACCCACAGATAACAACCCAACAAAGAAGACAGAGGAGTGGCTAAACAAGAAAGAGGTGATGCAAGAGAAAATAGTGTCATGAAAACCCAGAAAGCAAAGAGTATCTAGGAGGAAAGGGTGGTCAGCAGTGTCAAAAGCAGCAGAGAGGCTGAAAAGGATTAAAATGGAGAAAAGAACATCAGATTCAGTAATTAAAGGATCACTGGCAACTCTGGAGGGAATAGTTTCAGTTACATGATAATGTCAAAAGTCAGATTACAACAAGTTAAAGAGTAAAAGGACTAGTATAGACAGCTAGTTTAGACACCTTTTTTTTTAAAAAGGAATTTGACTGAAAAAGGGAGGAGAGATATAGGGCAATATCTTAATGGTATGGTAAAGTTTTGGGTTTTTTTTTCAAATGATGGGGAATATTTGGGCATGTTTGATGGCAGTAGAGAAAGAATAATTTTGTAGGGGAAAGGTTGAAGATTAGGGAGGGAAGTATGATGTAGTAAAAGGCATTGATCTTGGCAAGGAAAAGGGCCACCTCCCTGTCACAAACTGGAGAAAATCAGGAGAGAATGGAAGATGATACCAAAGACTTTTTATAAGAAGAGAAGAGCTCATATTGAATGAACTCCTTTTTTTCCCCACTAAAGTAAGAGGCAAGGTCCTTTTCTTTTTTTTTTTAAGGTCCTTTTCTTGTGAAAAAGATGGACTGAATGTGATTACAGGGTATTTAGCTGAGTTTAGAGCTAATTGAATATTGGGATCCAAAGAATATTCAGGAGTACCTTGATATCAACTTGGTAGAAGGTCTTTAGTGGAATACCCAAAGGATCTGTGTCTGACCTCTGTTGCTTAACATTGACTTGGACAAAGACATAGAGGGCATAACTAAGAAATTTTTAAATGACACACAATTAGGAGGAATGGCTAACAAATTGGGGAAGAGAGTCAGGATCAGAAAGATCTTGACAAATTAGAACAATCCATTAGTTTGTGAGATCCTTGAGGACAGGAATGATCTTTTGTCTCTTTTTTTTATCCCTAGAGCTTAGTATGGTGCCTGACACAAAATAGACACTTAATAAGTATTACTTAATTGATAACATGAAATTGGATAGGTAATAAATGTAAAGTCTTACACTTGGGTGACAAAAAAAATCAGCTTCCAAGCACAGGATGAGAGAAACATGGTTAGATAGGGGATGTTTTAGAAAAAGCCTCAGGGGGTTTTAGTGGACTGCAAGCTTCATGCGAGTCAGCAATGTGATAGAGCAGCTCCAAAAGCTATGTTTCCATTGAGAAGCATAATATATAGGATGAAGGAAATGACAAGTATTGTAAGCCAAAATATTTGATTCTTGGGGGTCAGTTTCTATGTAGATGCACCTGATGATCTGCGGCTTTGGGGCCCACCCCTCCCCAGCCTTGAAGCCTTCTCTTAGAGCATCCTTTGTTATGTGTATGCATTTCTGGCTTTTCCCAAGACTAGAATTACAAAGCCTGATCTTATCTGAGCGACTTCCAGGATGTGACAGACTATGATTGATAATGACAGTACTATTCCAGCACATGACAAACTAAGCTTATTGATGAGAATACTTGGATCTTTGTCTTCTTGATCTTTAAAAATCTTGTTCAAAGAATCATTAAATAGGAGTTCTTTCCTATGAACTACCCTCCTGGTTAATTCTTTGTCATGTCTTCTTCTCACACTTGGGGCTGGTACCCAAGTGGCCCACGATAGACAAGTCCCCTGCCCTGAACTCTGCTTAGGCCCCTTCTGGACTACTTTCTTTTTTTTTTTAATGGGGGAAGGCAGGACAATTGAGGTTAAGTGATTTGCCCAAGGTCACATAGCTGGTAAGTGTCAAGTGTCTGAGGCCGAATTTGAACTCAGGTCCTCCTGACTCCAGGACCAGTGCTCTATTCATTGTGCCATCTAGCTGCCCCTGGACTACTTCTTTTTTATACTTTTCCTCTACTAGCAACATTTGTCTCAGTCCCTAGCAAACAATATGATTCACTTTGTTTTAAATAATATTTTATTTTGCCCTCCTCAATTACATATAAAAACAATTTTAAACATTTTTTAGTTCCAAATTTTTCCTTAACCCTCCCCCCTTTCTGAGACAGTAAGCAATTTGATATGTTATACCTGTGCAATATGATTAAAAAAAGAAAAGGAGCTCTTCTGGGGGTGGAGTCAAGATGGTAGTGTAGAAACACCAAAACTCCATGAGCTGCCCCCAATACCACTTCAAATACCTATAAAATATGACTCTAAACAAATTTTAGAGCTCCAGACTCCACAAAAATGATGGAATAACAAAGCTCCCACTGAAAGCAACCTGGCAGGCAGTCATAGCATCCCTCTGGAAGCAGAGCCCAGTCCCATGCAGTTTCAGCCCCAAGGGCATCCAGGAGAAGCCATGGTTGTAGTGTTCAGGAGAGGTGATCATCAGCAACTGTGGAGATTTCTAGAATCACCAACCCACAAGAACCAAAGACAAAGGGAAAAGGTCAGTGGAACTCAGCTAAATTGGCGGAAGAGGGTACGGCTGAACTGCCTCCTGAGCAAGAAAGCAGCAGAAGTGGTGGTACTGCAGCTGCTTCCACGTGACTGCTTTCGAAGCTCCTGGCCTGCAGGGGGGCCAAGTAATCATTCAGAGGTTAAGTGTTCTTGCCTAGAGCTGCCTGGACGGGGATTGTGGTCTTGGGTGGTGGTCCTGAGGTGTATTTTCAGTGAGCCAAAGCTGGTGGGGGCTGCAAAAAACGGCGGCCTCCTAATAGGTCCAGCAGCTGCAAAGACCCCATCCCTTTGGGACAGAGCTTTCCCTCTGAAAGCAGAGTTTTACTACTCAGCCCCAAAGCCATGTAATTGACTGGCAACATGAGCAGACAAAGGAAGCAAAGCAAGCGGAGCAATCCAACTTTAGATTCCTTTTTGGGGGACAAAAAGGACCAAAGCATGGAGCAGGAGGAAGATAACACAGTCAGAACTCCCACACCAAAAGCTTCTGAGAAAACTACGAACTGGATAGAGGTCATAGAGGAGCTTAAAAAGGAATTTGAAAGCCAAATAAAAGAAGTGGAGGAAAAATTAGGGAGAGAAAGAAAAATGATGCAAGAAAGTCATGATAAGAGAGTCAACAACTGTAATGTTAATGAAATCAGAAGATCTTCCATGTCCCTTTCTATTGGCACCTCAAAGACTTAGCTCCTTACTTCCAGTTAACTCCTTGGGAGTAATCACAGCTGGAGTTGAGAGGAGAGTGGATTGGAAGCACCTGGGGCAGTCTCCTCATTTATAAAACCAGAAGAAATAAAGCTAAAAGACAGACAC
>JAQQSW010001037.1:0-23250 GCA_028646575.1 Pseudocheirus occidentalis
ACCTTGGGCAAGTCACTTAACCCCAACTGCCCTCCAAAAAGCAAAAAAAAAAAAAAAGTATGGTTCAATCTGTACACAGAGTTAATCAGTTCTTTCTCTCTCTGGAAATAGATAGTATTTTTCATCATGGATCCTTTTGAATTGTCTTGGACCGTTTATTGTATAACTGGCTGAGTCTTTCACAGATGGTCATGGTTACAATTTATTGTGTAGTGTTTTGGTTCTGCTCACTTTATTTTGTATCAGTTCGTATGTGTCTTCTCAGGTTTTTCTGAAACTATCCCCCTCCTCATTTCTTCTATTGGCCGTCATTTTAAATTAAAGTAATCGTCTCCTGCATCATCTATAAATAATAATGTTTCATAACTCTAACTTTTTGAGCTTTTGTCCTTCCCTATCCCACCCTGCCAGGAAATCTACCATTTAGTGTCACCAAGTATCTATATTTACTTTATACTTATAGAATTGTTTCATCCTCATGGTTCCATGTGGTCTAGAGCAAATTATTTTACTGTTCTGGGCCTCAGTTTCCTCAATTGTAGAATGACATGACTGGATGAGATTATTTCTAAGGCTCTTTCCAGCTCTTTAGTCTATCCGAAAAGATAGACTAAAAGATTTAATGCTTTTCATTAAAAGAACACCTGTGTTTATCTTCAAACAGATTTTTATCTCCCATTACCAGCAGAGGGCAGAAAAACCCATTTTAATGTTGAGTTTTCTTGGTGGGCCATGAAAAACTTTAGTTTTGGGTTGGGGTTTTGTGTGTGTGTGTGTGTGTGTGTGTGTGTGTGTGTGTGTGTGTGTGTGTGTGTGTGTGTGTGTGTGTGTGTGTGTGTGTGTGTGTGTGTGTGTTTAGTGGTGTTAAATTAGTCCCCTTATGCCCCAAATCATCTTAATCTTAAATCTTATAAATAGCATTGTTTGTATAGTTCTTCTGTGTGTTTACAGTTTAAGTTCCCAAAGTTTGTTATGTCTAAAGGGCAGCCTTCTGCTCCGTGTTTAATTTTCCTTCCCTTCCCCCCCCCCCCTTCTTTTAAAGGATCAGACTCCAGTTCACTGCAGATCGCGAAACAGGATGTTCTGTTGGATACTTTAAAATCTAATTTGTCGGCTTTGGATAAAAAGTCTGAGGAGGATCCTCAGTGGGAGAAACTGAAGAATTTGCGAGAAGAAATTACTACCAGGGCAGAATGGCTGCAGAACTCTCTGGATGTTACCTGGAGTTTTACTTCTCAGCTTTTAGTGTTGTTGTTGTGTCTGAAACAAAGCATGGTCCTGCTGGCCGTTAACTTCCATCCTCCTGAGCCAAACCCTAGAACTGCAGAAGCTGCCCCTGTCTTAAGTCCTGATACACTCAGCATCTCTCAGCAGAAAACGGTCCAGTCAGCCTTGCAGTTTGTGGTTACCTTGGGCATTTGTCCCTTTCTTCTGTCTGGTGTTGGAATACCCTTGCGATGCCGGACTGAGTTTGGCGCCGTTATTCAGGATGTAGTCTCTTTTACTGCAGCCCCCAGTGCGATTCATAGATTATACACGAGCTGTATTGTACTGCTGGATATCGCAAAGCACGCGTCTTTGGGCAGCCTGATCCTTAGTCGCCATTTTGGAGACATTGTAGCGGGGCTCTGCCAGCTTGGATTCTGCCCCATGAAAAGAAAAGATGAACCAGCAAAGCCTCTGCAAGAAGTGAGTATATAAAGAACATGGTGTGTGTGTGTGTGTGTGTGTGTGTGTGTGTGTGTGTGTGTGTGTGTGTTTGTGTATGTGTGAAGTATCTAGGGACAGTGCCAACGTGGCACCCAGTCCTACCTTCTTCTCACTCACCCCAACTCATTCCCTTGCTGGCAGGTCTTGAGGTGTTTCTGAGAGGGAGACTAGCTGTGGCCATCGTGCTCAGAGTTGTAAGACTATACGCTTGTAGATGCACAATGATACTGAATGATCCCCACTGATGTGCTTCCCATTTAGACAAATCAGTCACAATCATGGCATTAACTCTGAATCGTGAAACATTTATTAAATGAGAAGGCAAAATCAAGGAAAATCTTAATATAACATTTGATAAAATAGGAGAAATTGGATAATAATAAAAATATACACTATAGTCCTGAGTCATATTCTCCCACCAATTCAATGTCGCTGTACTAGAGAGTGGATACATATGTATAGAAAGCTAGCAGTCAGGCATAGGAGTAGAAAAGTCCACATGGCTGTGGGCAGCTCATGACAATTGATTCTCTGTCATCTTTTTAGGAAGCAGTCTGCACTACTGCCCCTCCTCTGAGCCTCTTTGTTTTTCTGCAACACACAACCACCTCTCTGCACTCCCTGGGCAGCTGACACAGTGTTATTCTTTTTTAGCTAACAGGAGCATTAAGCTTGGCATTGATAGAGCGTCTCCTACGCTGGCTTAGTATAGAAGTAGGGTGACACTCTTTACGTGAAAAGTAGTTGCCTTTACACCTGGAATCTCCAGAGGCCTGTTGTCTCTGGACTTAGAGGTATTTTCTCTTCTCTCAAGTTCAGAATGGTACCAAAGAGTGAGACTACCTTTCCTCACTCAGCTCTTCCACCTGTACCAGGATGCTGCTCACTCTAATCACCTCTCAGCATCAAAAGTGTCCCTAGTCAACCGCTCTCATCTGTGCTCAGCTTCTGTCAGCTTCTGCCTTCCACTGGGCAATGCGTCTGGTCTTCCGTCTTCTGGCTTCTTTGTCTTGCTCATATGATCAGCTTCAATTGTGGCTTCTCAGCCTTCTCGTGTATTTCTCTAGCTTAGGTTGGGAACACCAAGTCCACAGTTCTGTCAGGCATGATACAAACAGTGAATATATACAGTAGTTCCATAATTCTAAAATAGCTTTTTGAATCATTTCCCAGAAATAAACTTCCAAGTCCTAAAAATGGCCATATGTGAATTAGCTACCTGGAAACATAGCACTGAGGCCATCTTTACAGCCATTCAGTACTTTCACCTTGAGGGATGTGGTTGCACCTGGTCTCAGAACCTTCTTTATCTTTCCTTAAAATAATCTGAAGGGCACCTTTCCTCTCAGGTTCTTTGAGAACTCTCTTATTCTCCTCAAGCTCCTTTTTCTGTTTCTCACATAAATGACCTTTTTTTTTTAACCTCTTTCATTAAATAAAATGTCCACATAAGAAATATCCATACATTACATGGATAATAAATTAAAGAAACTGAATCATTTTAAAATATGTCTTCTGGGCAAGGACCGACAATGGCTTATGAAATCTTAGAATCCTGTCCCAGCTCAGTCGCACCGCTCTGAAATGTGAAAACAAAACAAAACAAGTACTTAAGAGGAATGGGTCTTCTTATAGAAATTTCCAGGTGCTGGTTGTTGGCCCATTCCTTTTATGACCTGAAAGATCCCATCTTTCCGTTATCCCCTAGCTAGTGTGGGCACAGTAGGCTTCTGTCATCTTGAAGACCCTGTGGGGCTGATGACTAATGCAGGATGTTCTTTGGAATCTTCCCATTTCTTGCATCAGCCAGTCAGCAAGCATTAATCCATTACCCTTCCTCATACTCAGTACTGCTTCAGGGCAACGGGGAATAAAAAATGTGTAAGCCAGGGGTGGGGGACCTGCAGCCCGGAGGCCACATGGGGCCTGGGGTAAGCTGTCATGTGTACTCTCAAGTAACTCACAATCTATTTACCAAGAGAAGGTACATACACACATATCAAACAATGCCATTTCTTCAGTTAAATTTTTTTGTTGTTGTTGCTGTTTTTAACCCATTCTTAAAGATGCTCTTGTGCCTCTACTGGACTTTAAGCTTGTTTAAAGTTGAAAAGTCAATGTCTATAATATTAGTTCAGTTTATATAATGCTTTCAGGCTTACAGAGAGCTTCACAAAGGTTCTCTCTTTTGATCCTTAACAACCACACTGTGAGGCAGGTGCTTTTGTAGCAGGAGAGACAGAAGCTGAGTTAGGTTAAATTACTAGTCGGGGTCACACAACTGTCAGTGTCTTAAGGCAGAATTTGAACTCCAGGTTTTCTCACAGCCCAGCCCCTCGCTGCTATGTGACTGCACTTGTCAGTCTGAGAAATCTAAAAGCAGGAGCAGAGCCTGGCCTCAGGCTCATACTTAGTGTTCCTAGGCATTTAGCTAAGATCATAAAGTTGCCTTCTGACATCTCATAAGGACATTTATGACCTGTAGTGGCTCTGTCTCATTAAAGCTCTAGAGCTGAGTCTGCCCTCAGTTCTGTTGGGAGCTGATTTTGAAAATCCTGCCTGTGCTTCCCATAGCCCAGAGTACCTCCTATGTCAGGGCTGAGCTGAGCAGCCCACTGCCATAATGCAGCACCCATATGGCCCGCTGGCCAGGCTAGTCACATTTAGGAGAGAGAGGGGCAGGGTCTAGGGGAAGGAAGAAGAACAGCACAGCCAGATTGGAGGGGGGGAAGCAGGGGAGGAGGAGAAGGAGAGGGGTAGGAAAAGAGAAGCAGTGAGTGTGGACCTGAAACATCGCTTGACTGTGTTGTGAGGTCAGTTAGACACTAGGTGGAGACATCACCTCACTGCAGGCCATAATGTTTATTTATCCTCTAATAGTTGTCTGGTCCCAAGCAGTGGATGTTTTCTGTTGAAAACCTTGACTTTTGTTTTTTAGGGTCTAAAGGAAGAAGAAAGGACCCGAGCCAGAAAAGCCTTGCAGAGCATTTTAGATCAAGTCTATCAACCTCTGGTTGTTCGGGAACTGATTATCCTCCAGGGGGGACCTCAACAGGTGCTTAGACTATAGCGTGGGAGAACCACGTTAATGGGACGTGTGCTGCATGCCTTTTCCCCAATGGGTGATTAATAGGAGATTGCATAATTGGAGCACTCTGTTTAACAATTTATAATTTAGTGGAGATGCCTTAGCCTTCAAGGTCACTTAATGATATTTATTTAACTTGTTCCACCAAGGAGCAAGGGACAGGAAACTTGAAACTAATTAAAATGGAATCTTATTTGAGGTGAATAACAGTGTTGTAGATAAAAGAACTTTTCCCAAGGGGAATATCAGGACCATTTTTAAAAAGACTTATTGATAATATTTTTAGTTAAAATTTAATTCTCACTGAAACCAGATCTTCTGTTTTCACAAAGAGGTAAGATATTTCCAAATAATAATTCTTTGCTGGAAGCGTTTTGGGGATATCAGTCTAATGGGGAATTTGGCTGCGTTGAAATCAGATAATTAAAAATACGCTTCTCATCATGAACCAAACAGTTCCAAGTGTAAGAAAAGGTCCTGATAAGCCTAAGATGTTTTTCCTTATTAATTTATGAGTCCTATAAAAATATTCTTTTATTTAATGTGTTATTTAATGGAAGGATGTTGTAAATGGTTAGGACTCTTTGTTCTTAGTTTCTAAATATGCTGATATGTTTAGCTAAGTGAGTGCAGTTGGAATGGTGGGTATTACAGATTTGCCCAGAGAATGGTCTACTTCTGGATTCAATATTGCCTTTGCTTAGTATGGCCAAGGTTTTGTGTTTTATTGAAGATGGAAAATGAGGTAATTGATGCTGAAAGAGTTTTTAAAAAATTTTAAAAATTTAAATTATTAAAAATCTCTTTTTTCTCATTACCCCAGTAGAAAAAAAATTGAAAAAATAAAACCTTTTATAACAAAAATATAGAGCCTGACCAGAAAAATTCTTGCATTGACCATGTCCCAAATAAAATATGTCCTGTTTTGCACCAAGTCCATCACCCCTCTGCCAGGGGATGGATAGCATGCTTCATCATGAGGCCATTGCAATTGTGGGAAAATCTCTTTTATCCTTAAGCCATGCAGAGTTACCTTTACAGTGTTGTTGTTATGATTTAAACTGTTCTTCTGGTTCTTCTCACTTCACCCTGCATCAGTTCATACTTCCCAGGTTTCTCTGGAATACTCTATTTTCGTCATTTCTTAGAGAACAATTATCTTCCATCATATTCAGATACTATAACTTTTTCAGTCATTCCTTAGTTGAGAGACATCCCCTCAGTGTCCAATTCTTTGCTACCACAAAAGAGATAGTATAAATATTTTTGTATAATATGAGCTCTTTTCCTCTTTGCTCTCTTTGAGATATTGGCCTAACAAAGATATCAATGAGCCAAAAAAATAGATACCACTTAGTAACTTTTTGGGCATAATTCCAAATTGCTTTCCAGAATGGAAAGCTCCATGAACAGTGCATAAAGGATACTGTTTTCCCACTGCCCTTACAATTTTTATTATTATTTTTTTCCCCTTTGCCAGTCTGATAGGTATGAGGTAGAATCTCAGAGTTGCTTTAATTTTCACTTTCTAATCATTGATTTAGAGCATTTTTTCATATGGTTATTGATAGTTTGAATTTCTTCCTTAGAAAACTGCCTATTCATATCTTTTGAGAAGGAAAGAGAAGCTTTCATTGATTTCTGTAAAGGTTTATTTTTGTTTTCAGAAAGGAAGATTACTTTCCTTCTTATTCACGATGTCCCGAAGTCTTCAGACAGCTTTGAGCTTTTAAAGCTATCAAGGCTGACAGGTGCCTGAAGACTTTTGGGACACTTTGTACATCTCATTGTTATGTGGACACAGTACTATTTTCTAAGTTTCACGCCTCACTATTACTTTTATGACATTCTAAAAGCTCTTTCCTTCATTCCTTCAGATAGGCTCAGATATGAAAACACAGCCTAGTGCCCGGGCTCCTGCCTGGCTCCGCCGTCTTTGTGGACAGCTGCTTTCAGAAAGGTTAATGAGACCCCACGGTGTTCAGGCTGTGGTCCGGGGCATCCTGGAAGGAGCTGGGGGTAAGAAATCAGATATTTCCATTTTGCATTCATTTTCTTTTCAGTTCACATTTAGGATAGAATCATGGATCTTTCAGCATTTGTCTTAGATTAAGTCAAACTGGGAGGGGAAGACCCTCAGGGTTGGTAGTCAAAAGAGAAACTGCTACTATTGACATTCACTCTGAGCCAGGAGGGCCCAGAATACAACCACTAAGTGGTGTTTGTGCAGGGACTGATTGTGGTCCAGTTTGTGAGCTCCAGAGTGAAATAGGTTTAAGGTTTGGTCTTTGAGAAAAGAAAAAGGAAAGAAGGAAGGGAAGGACGGAATTTAGGCAGTAAACTCCTAGTTAACTGGACAACTTCCAGCCGTCAAAATTTACCTTCCCCTGGAGAGAAGAGGGAGAAGGAGAAGGAGAGGAAAAGCTCTTTCCCTCCGACTGGCTGGGCTCCCATTCAGACAGCTCAGACTACTCACAGGTTGTATTTGTCCTTTGTTCTCGAAGAGGACCATGACATCAGGGAGATGACGATGTGACTTGCAGTTGACTTGGATTTGAGGAAGGGCTGTGCAAGGTCACCAGCCTCACTTTCTCCTCCAGAGCCATCTGGATCCAGTGGCCTGATATTCATGGGCCACCTTAGCCTAAAAGGGCCAGGGTCGCCCATTGCATTCTGGGCCATCTCCAGTCAGCCTGCTGAATATCAGGCCACTGGATCTGTATGGCTCTGGAGGTGAGAGTGAGGCTGGTGACCTTGCGCAGCCCTCCCTCACTCAAATCAAAGCCAACTGTAAGTCATGTCATCATTTCTCTGATGCCATGGTCCTCTTCAAGAACGAAGGACAAACACAACAATACAACCTAGATTAAGTACGTGAAAACCGACTGAAATAATTAGCTTTTGTGTTTTGTAGGTAGGAAGAAGCAAGTTGGGAGTTCACCTGGATTTTCATGTCCTTGGCACATATTTACCATCTGTGTGACCAGAGGCAAATCGCTTAACCTTCCAGTGTCCCAGGCACTTTTCCAATTCTGTAAGCAGGAGGAGGCAAACCACAGTCTGCCTGTTATTGTAGACACAATCAAACTTTATTTAAAAAAGTAATAGCCATTCCTAGCTCAGGAAGTCCAAAAATAGGCAGAGGGCTTGATTATAGATTGCTGATCTCTGTGGGTAAAGGTATTTTTGTACATTGGGAGTTTTCCATACCCAAGAAATCACAGGTTGAGACAAAGACAAAAAAAGAAAAAAGAGAGTTCCTCTTTCATAACAGTTAATTTTTCTACTGTTAATCTAAAGTAATCGTAAATGTAATCTATTTGGGCACACTGTTGTAGCGGGAGTAAATCTGAATTTGATTCTCAGCTTTGCCACTTCTTAGCTGTGTTACTCTGGCCAAAGTCACCTAACCTTTCTGAACCTGTTGTGCCCATGGAAGAGAAATCATAATATTGGCTCTGCCTATTTCTCAAAATTGTGATGAGGTTCAGCTGACATAGTTTGTATGAAACTAAAGTTTATAAATTGTAAAGTATAAATATAGAATATTCTTTTAGTGATTATGTTTGCTACTGTTGTGGTTCAGTTGCTTTTCAGTCATTTTTTCATTGCGTTCAGCTCTTCATGACCCCATTTGGGGTTTTCTTGGCAAAGATACTAGAGTGGTTTGCTGTTTCCTTCTCCAGCTCATTTTATAGATGAGAAAACTGAGGCAAACAAGGTTAAGTGACTTACCCAGGGTCACACAGCTAGTAAGTGTCTGAGGCCAGATTTGAACTAAGATGAGTTTTCCTGACTCTAGACTTGGCACTCTGTGCACTATGGTGCCATCTAACGGCCCATGTTTACTACTGCTGTTCATAAAGTATACAGCTGTGTGTGGCACAGATGCCATGTCCTTTTGGGGAAAGGCAGTTCCTTTGAAGCTAGGGATCTACAAAGTTAGGGTATATGGTCTCTGTAGGCTTTAAAGCAGTGGTTCTCAAACCTTCATAATGCCACAACCCTTTAATGCAATTCCTCACGTTATGGTGACCCCCAACCATAAAATTATTTTCGTTGCTACTTCATAACTGTAATTTTGCTACTGTTATGCATCGTAATGTAAATATCTGACATGCAGGATGTATTTTCATTGTTACAAACTGAACATAACCCACAGGTTGAGACCAGCTGTTCAATCGGGAAACACAAGCAAGCCTATGAGAGGTTTCTCCTTCTTCAAGCTCTAGATGGTACTAGAGAGCAAGTCAGCTCTTCTCCAGCCAGCTCTTCCAAGAGTATGGTAGACTAAGTTCTCTAATCAGCTCTCAGCATCAGAGCTTTCTTCCAGTCTTATCAGCTCCCTGCATCAATTGCAAAGCCCCAGATCTGTTTGTTTTCCCCCTCAGGCTGCTTTTCTCTGTGTTTTATACAAATGACCACAGAAGAAGGGGGCAGTGTCTATTCCTTATAGTTGCTAAGCAATAGGTGAGCAGATATTAATAATTTACAATACCAGAGCAATTCATTACACAGACATTCCAGGGCATAATGCCAAAGGAGCTGTGAAATTCTTTATGAAAAAGCACTTTATGCAAGGGTGCTGAAGATGACATTACTTCACAGCTAAAGAAGCAGTTCTTTAAGTTTGGAGTCTTGAAGATTCCTGTAAGATGCTGTTTTGTTTTCAGATTTCTGAGTGTTTGTATTCCATCAATCTCCTTAATTATCTTTTTTTTTTCTTTTTTGGAGGGGGAAAGGCAGGGCAATTGGGGTTAAATGACTTGCCCAAGGTCACACGGTTAGTACGTGTTAAGTGTCTAAGGCGAGATTTTAACTTGGGTCTTCCTGACTTCAGGGCCAGTACTCTGTTCACTGCGCCATCTAGCCACCCCTAGTTATTTTATGTTTGATGAGTAGAAATTAAATACTTTGTTGAGCAGGTAACTTTTTGATGATTTAAAAAAACTCTTCAGTAGTTAAATAAGAGGTCATGGGAGCAGCATATTGCACTTGGCAAGAGTGAATAGAACTCACAAAATTCAGTAGCTGTGCTGCTGCTCACCCTATTACGAGTCTGGGAAGGTTGAATGGCCAGTGAAATAGGAAAAAGTCAGTGTTGGCATGCATTTCATTAGGCAAACCGATTCTACACTTTTATAAATGACTGAGGAACTTCCCTGTGAGCATCAGAGGCCTCTTCTTCCCTTTCTTTGATCTTAAGTATGTCCTTTGAGTTTATTTGATATTTTCATCCATTGGAACAGCTGGAGCAGCTGGTGGTGCTGGTGCTGAAGCAGCTGCTGCTGACTGGAAGAAGTGTGACATGGTAGCCAAGATTCTGGCCTCCTGCCCCCAACAGTCCCTTTCTTTAGAGGATTACTATCAGCAGATCTGCCCTCAGGTAAGTCATTATTGCATTTTACCACCTGAAGGCTCTCCACTCTTTTCATGAAAGGAGCTTTGAGCATCCCAGCATATCTTCTATGGTAGTAGGGGAAAAAAGGTAGGATAATGCATCAGTCTGTTGTGAAGGGGCACTCCCTGTTCTTTGGAGTCTGATGGATTCCTCCGGGAGGTTGGCCTGTAGGTGAGAACCCCCAAGGAGGCATACTTGAAGGACTGATTAGTTTTTCTTCCAGATTGCAATGTGAAATGGAAGTTGTCATCCTGTTTCTTTTGAACCTAGAGATTAAAATTTAATTTCAGTAGCTAGGGTGACCATCTTATGGCATAGCCATCTCCCATGAGCTTGAGGAGTCATAAGACACTACAGTGACCTGTCCATTGGGATTCCCTGTAGAGGCCATGCCCTTAGGATGCTCTGTTCTTCAGGGTGCCCAGCTACTGAAGAGTCTGCTCGCAGACTAAATTGAAAAGCCAGATGTAGGTTTTTAAGATGTACGAATTATATACCTGTATGTTTGAAAACGAAGATAAAACTAGCAGTTTCTGAACAGTGGCTAACGGCTAAAGTAGTTTGGGAGCTTAAACATCTGTGATGCTGCTACCTGTTGATTGGCCTTGGTTATTCAAAGGCTCTAGCAGCTTGAAGACCTGGCATTTTTCAGTGATTTATATGATGCCTCTTTTTTCCCCTTCCAGATTCTAGACTTGTTGCACATTCAGGATAAAATGGTAGCCCGGCAGTTTCAGAGAGTTGCTACCACTACCTTCTTGACCATGACGAGAGAACATCCTCAGTTGGCCACAAAACACTTGCTTCAGCCAATGTTGGAGCCAATTCATCGATGTTCAAGTGTGGCAGGTAAAGGGCTCACACTGTGACTATCCAGCCAGGACAAAATGACTGGCTATTCCTACTGCAGCTTATCTTACAGTGCAGCACCTTGGGAATTGCCCCTCACAGCTTGCTTTTTTTGGATCAAATGTTTCTTGAATACTTTTGTTTTAATCGCCCTCAGTTCCTACTGCCATCTCCCAAATAGAATCCTTATCTGTCATGAAGAAGTACAGTGAGGGAAAGAAAAGAAGCCCATTGGCCATGCCTGTCCGCTAGCAAAGACGCAGAAGGCACATTTCTTTGTCAGTCCTCCGTGGTCCCATGTGATCACCACACTGGTTAGAGTTCCAGGCATTCTTGTTCTTTATGTCACTTTGTTCATTATGTAAATTATTCTGCTTTTTATTACGTCCCCCTGCTTATAGAGCTTCCCAAGTTTATCCCAATTCTTCATATTCATCATTCCTTAGAGAAGAAGAATACTCCATCATATATGTCTCTTACTTTTTTTTTTTTTTTTTTGGCTGCTTCCTTAATTGTTTCCCCCACTTTTTTTGCTACTATAGAAAGCGCTGCTGTGAGTATTTATCAATATTATGGGACCTTTCCTCTCTGTCTTTGGCCTTTTGGGGGTATGTGTTGAGTATTGATATCATGAGGTAGAAATCTGTGTACTACTGCAGCTTTCCACAGCCAGTGGCTAAGCACAGTAAGACTTGGCATGAGTAGATTTTAACAGGCCTACTAGCTTGAGGCAACTTTGGTGGGAGCGTTCTCCAGTGGCCTTAAAGTCAATCAAACAAATGTAAAACAGGTAATTATACTTGTCCTATCCCACAGGGGTACTATGCAGAAGGAGTTTTGTAAACCTTAAAGCACTACCTAAATTAATTATCATGGTGTGGTTAAAGTATGAATTAAATTGATTTTTGAACCACCTAGGGGTTTTAAAGTCCATTTCCCATGTTTGGTTTCTTTGAGAGCCAGTGTCCTTGTGGATAGAGAGCTGACTTTGAAACCAGGGAGGCTTAGATTCAAAACCTCCTGTGATATACACTGACACTGTGACGCTGGGCAAGTCCTATACCCTTGCAGAGATGCTTTGGGCACCTCCACAACACTTGAGCTTGTAGAGAAGGTACTAAGCTGCATTGGTGGAAGGAGTTTCCATTACAAGTCCAGCCTAGGCCCCTGATCCTACACATCCTCCCCAGTGGAGTCTGACTGTCCTAACTCGTGCAGTGGAAGGAAATCTACTTAAAGTCTGCAAGTTATAGAATAAGCTTGCAGATGACTACAAAGTTTGTATTAGCATATGACTGAATTTTTAAAAGCTACTTCTTCCTGCTCTAGAAGCTATCTGCAATATAAAAGCAAAATGAAAATCAGTTCTTGGTCCATCCTCACTCAGCCCTTGGCTGGCCCTGGGTGGGCAGACCCCTGTCTGTCTGGCTTGTCCCCCTCCTCTTACTTTCTGTTGGTGCTGGATCCTTGGCAGGGGACAGGACTTCTCTCCATTGTTTACTCGTCTCACATGAGTCAGTTAAAGCCTACCTAGAACCATTTAGGCAATTAAACAGTTTCTTTGATGTCTCTTTCCACTTCTGTTATTTCTATGGAAATGTGTTTACTTGCTATTAAATACCTGTTTCAGCGGGTTACACCCTGGGCCCTGGTGTGGGGGAGAGACATCTCTCAGGAGAGGCTGCTCTGCCTCTGGGGTTTGAAGAAGGAACAATTTGACATTTCAGTTGAATGACATAGTTTCTTTTACAAAGTCATCTGTAGCATAACGGCAACAATCAGTAAAACCAGTCATGCCTCATTGATGAAAGAATTGTAATAATTCAGACGTGGGATATAATTTCTGGGTGAAAAAATATGAATTTTCAGTAACTTAAAAGGAAGTGAAGCGTCTAAAATCAGCCAGGTGGCACAGTGGACCCGAAGTCACGAAAACTCATTGTCTTGGGTTCGAATCCAGCCCCAGATACTGACTAGCTGTGTGACCCTGGGCGAGTCACTTCACCCTGTTTGCTTCAGTTTCCTTATCTGTCAGATGAGCTGGAGAAGGAAATGGCAAAACCTCTCCCGTGACTTTGCCAAGAAAACCCCAAGTGGAGTCAAGAAGTCAAACACGACAGACTAACAACAGAAATGTTCTTTTCAGAACAACTCAAGACTCCTAGTTTTTGTGTCACTAGAGGCCTTTAGTACAGCGTAGGCCTAGTAGTGCTTGTTTAATGAAGTAACATTTTTTTTGGCATAAGGTCAGTGAGGCTGCCCAGTGAACAGAGGATAGGACTCGGCATCAGGAAGAATCGAGTTCGGATCTTGCCTCAGACACCTATTAGCCGTGTGTCCCTGTTGACATCACTTAATTGCTCTGCACCTGTTTGCTCATCTGTAAAATGGGAATATTCACAGCGTCATGATAATCATAGCCCCTGCCCTACAGGGTGGTTGTGAGGGTCAGAGGAGGCAACATAAGCACAGCACTTTGCAAACCTTACGGCAGGATGTGAACGGGCAGCCATCCTCATTACTACAGTGGCTGCCACGGTGTGCGAGGCCTGATCAGCTTGGTGGGTTTGAGCCTGGGGTGAACGAGGCCAGAACTGCGGCTCCGATTTCTCTGTGGCTCATCCTCTTCCACAGGCCCTGGCCTTGTGTCACTGTTGGTGCCCTCGCTTCCATGGGTGTAACAAGGAAGAGTGTAACTTGACTTCGTGTAAACTCATCACTACTGTTAGAAAGGTGAAGCTTACTTATGAATGGGACTTTACGTTATCAGTGCACGCTTTGAGTTTTAGGAGCATCAGGCTATTAGGTCAGATCCTTTGAATACTGTCATTTTGGAGAATAGTGATTCTTGGCGTATTTCGACTGCTGCTTACTGTGGTTGTAGTAAAGCATTCTTGGGAAGAAGTTCCTTATTATTGTTATTTTTATTTTTTTGCTTTTTGGAGGGCAGTTGGGGTTAAGTGACTTGCCTAAAGTCACATGGCTAGTAAATGTGTCAAGTGTCTGAGGCTGGATTTGAACTCGGGTCCTCCTGACTCCAAGGGCTGGTACTCTATTCACTGTACCACCGTAGCCGCCCTATTAGTGTTATTTTAAAAAATAGGTCTTAGTGATGTCTTCTTTTTTCAACTTCAGTCATTTCTAGATATACCTCCCTCCAACTCCAAACTCCATCCCTTGGAACGAATCCTCCCTTATAGCAAAGAATAATATTAAGCAAAAATAATTGATATAATGATTATGTTTGACAGTGTGTGCAACACTTTCTCTTTATAATCCTGTGTGTGTACACACATACATATATATACTAACATGCATACATAGACACACACATATAATATACATACTTATTTTGAAACTCTGTACTCTCCCTCAGATAAAAAAAAAAAGACAAATTTGGTCCTCATTAAAAAAGAGCACTGTTTCATCCTTATTAAAAATGAGCACTGTCAGAGCAGAACAGATCCTTATGGTTGCCATCCAGAATGTAAGTATCATTTTATACCTTGAGGTAATCACGACATAAGCAGCACGCTTCACGATCAGTCCTCGTGAAGACAGTAATGAAATGCGCTATCTGTAAAGTGCTTAGTACGGAGCCTGACAGTGTAATGTGCATTTAATAAGTGCTTGTTCCCTGCCTTCCCTCCCTTGGGAGTCTTAGTTGGTCATTGCATCGATCAGCATTCCTAAATCTTTCAAAATTGTTTTTTTTTAAATAACGATCCTGTTATTGGATAAATTGTTCTGCCTACTCCACTCTTCATCAATTCCTTTATTGACTTCCCAGGCTCCTCTGAAATCACCCTTCTTGTCATTTCTTATGGTGCAACTATTAGTTTGTTGCATTTTTTGTTCAGCCTTTCTCCATTTAATGTGCTCCTTCTTCATTTCTAGTTCTTTAACTAAAAGAACTGCTCTAAATATTGTCTATGTGGGTCTTTGGGTCATAAGACATTTGACCGTAATGGGTTTTCAGCTCTTCCCCGTCCAGTCCCTTTTAGTGATCTTTTCATTTATGTGTCAGTAGCCTATGTGAGTGTTGTTCTGATTCAGCTCATCTTTCTCTCTGCATCACTTCATATTTGTCTTTCCCCATCTTTCTCATGTTCCCCATTTCATGCAGCACCATAGTATTCCATTACAGTCACAGACCATATTTTGTGTAATGATTCCCCCATCAGTGGAATCCCAGTTTGTTTCCACTTATTTTCTGCTACTTAAAAGTGCTGCTATGATTGCATCAGGCCTGTCTTTATGGTTTTTAGTTCTTTGGTGTTTATTCCTGCAAGTGAGCTCTCTGGGTCAAAGTGTGTGAAACAGTTTAGTCACTTTTCTTGTGTAATTCCAAGTTAAACTCCAGAACAGTTAGACTAATTCTTTGCTCTCCCCACATTGTATTAGGGTGCTAGCCGTTCCACAGCTTCTCTGCCATGACTGTTGATGGGGTTTTGGGGGCATCTCTGCCAATTTGAAGAGTGCAAGGTGAAACTTCCTATTGTTTTAAATTGCATTTCTCTTTTTATTAGTGCTTTGGATCCTGTTTTTACACAATCCGTTTGCAGTTCTTTTCAAAACTGTTCATGTCCTTTGATCACCTGTTTGTTGGGAAATGGCTTTTGGTCTTATTATGTTTGTATCAACTCCCTCTACAGCTTAGATGCTGGACTTTTATCAGAGACATTGAAGTAAGAACTTTTTAACTTGAGGTGACTGAAAGGGTCTCTTTTGTGTTTTGTGATGTCAGTGAATCAGCAAGCATTCAGATGCCTCCTCAGAGTCAGGCACCATGCTAGGGCGGGGGAGACAACAACAAGGGCAATTCTTAGAGCCTGAAGCGGTGGACCTGGTGTCCTTGTGGGAGAAACGTTTGGAAGAGGTTTGGTTTTGGGGGGAAAGAACATGAGAATGATACTCCTTTATACCTTGTTTGGTTGAGAATTCTGTCTCTAGTGCTGAGAGGCACCTAATCTTGTGCTCAGTTTTTTTTTTTTTTTAATAATATGTGGCCTTTTGTATTCAGGTCCTTTCTCCGTGTGGAGCTCCTGGGGTATTGGTCCTAACCCCTTTCTATTAAATGATGTTGCAGTTTTCTTAACAGTTAGTTCTTCTCAGCCAGCAGGGCCTTCCGCCAGTGATTTATGTTCTTGTGTTATATCAAACACTGAGCCACTGTTTAGAATTGCTTTTGTCAGTGAAGTTCTTAATTAACGAGTTATGGAGTCTTTATTTCCCTGTTTTATGTTCTCTAGAGGTATCATCCAAGCGGGAATTACCTCCAGGAACCATTGTGGTAAAGGAGGAAGAACTTAGCCGCTGTCTGGAAGACGTGTTTAAGGCAAGTAATTTCATAATAATAGTTCGTTTTTGGATAGCACTTTAAGGTTTGCAAAATTTTCTCCTCTCAACCTGGTGAAGTAGGTATGGATGGAGAAACTGAGATTCAGAGGGCTCATTAATTGCCCTTGCAAAGCAAGTAGATGGTGCAGTGGATAGAACACTGATCCTAGAATCTGGAAATCCTGCGTTCAGTCCTTGACTAGCAGTATGACCCTGGGCAAGTCACTTGACCTCTGTTTGCCTCAGTTTCCTCAGCTGTAAAATGGGAGTTATAATAGCACCTACTTTATAGGGTTTTATGTAGGGGTCAAATGAGATATTTGTAACAAGAACTTAGCACAATTCCTGGCACATAGTAGGCATCATATAAATGCTTATCCCCTCTTCTTCCCAGTCCCCAGCCCTCAATTGCCCAAGGTCATGTCACTGGGGTCAGAGTCAGAATTTCAGCTCTGTACCTTGTTCTGTGTTCTTTTCATGACGTCAAATTATACCCCAACTGAATTTCTTCATCTGAGGCTTAGAAGTACAAATGTGGGTGTGGTCTTTTGAGTAAATAATTTTCTCTTTTTTCTTGGGACCATGAGAATCAAGGTTGCCACATCTAAACACCAAACTGCCTCTGAGGCATGAACACTGTGAAACTGTCCTTTTTAGTGACATCATTAAGACATGCCTGTTTTAGTACTAATTTTTCCTTTTTCCACTACTAAGGCAGGCTCACAACATTGATTAAAGTACTTTGAATGACATGCAGACTCGAATTGTGTCTTGAAGTCTGGTTTTTGGAATATGACTTTCTCTTACATGACCATCTTAAAGGACTTGCCAGAGGCATTTTCATTGTTGTTGCAGTCTCCTTTGTGTTCTGTTAGAGTACATTGTGAATGAAGTTTGAAAATAAGCTCTTGAATTTTAAGAATCTACATTTCAGGAGGTTTTGTTCAAGCCTGGAATGGCTAATTGGAACCGTGTTGTAAAGAACCTTCCTTAAATACCGAAAAGGAGGCATTTGTATTTCATTCTAGAGGTAATAAAAGGCCGCTGGAACTTATGTAGCAGGGGAGTGACTGAGTTAGACTCTGTGACTATGTTGTATCGATGATTTAAGAAGGTCACTTTGGCAGCTATAGAAAGGAACCTTCTCCTGGGACTTAAAGCCAATTAGGAGGTGATCACAAGAGTCCAGGTGAGGTATGATGAGAGTCTTCACCAGGTTGGTGGCCCAGTGCTAGAAGGAAGAGAATGGAGAAGAGAAACCTTGAGAATTGGATTGAATAGAAACCAAGTTATTTTCTTCTTAATTTTTGTTGATTTTTTTGTTGTTGGTGGTGGTGATGCAGCATTTTTGTAGAGATGATGAGCTAGCCTACGAGTCAGGGAGAGCTAGCCTACGAGTCAGGGAGAGCTAGCCTAGGAGTCAGGAAGAGCTAGCCTAGGAGTCAGGAAGACCTAGGTTCATGTCTTAGCTTTGTGACTCTTCTTTTAAAACTAAAAGTAGGAGGCAAGTGCCAGTCTGCATTGGCACAGAAATATCTTTTCCAGGAGCACCTGGAACTGATGGAGTGATAAGTCCAGTAAAGAAAAAAAATGTTCTGGGGGTGGCTAGGTGGCATAGTGAATAGAGCATCAGCCCTGGAATCAGGAGGACCTGAATTCAAATCCGGCCTCAGACACTTAACACTTACTAACCGTGTGACCTTGGGCAAGTCAACCTCAACTGCCCTGCCTTACCCCCTCCAAAAAGAAAAAAAAATGTTCTGTTTGTTACATCATCTTAATTTCTGAATAAGACTCTCCTTTCCCTTCTTCAAAAGTGACCCTTTGCAATAAAATCTGAAAAAAAAGAGAGGGAAGAAAAAGCAGTTCAGTAAAACTAACAAACATATCAGCTAAGCCAGTTTAAACAAAATCAGAATTAGAACCTCTATGGTATTTTTTATCAAGAACAACTGATATAGAAAAGTCAAGGACAGATCCTTTAAGAATCACTGGACTGCCTGAAAATCATCACCAAATAGAAAACACAGATTCTGTATTTTAAGACATCATAAAAGAAAACTGCCTAAATCTTTTGGAATCAGAAGGCAGAGTAAAAATAGAAAGAATCTGCCAGTTATCTCCTGAAAAAAAAACCCACCAAAAAACTCAAATTGAGAATATCCAGGTATGTCAGTAAAACTCCAGAGTTTCCAGGTCAAAGTAAAAATACAAATAGCCAGGTTGATATACCAAGGAACCACAGTCAGGATCACCCAGGACCTGGCGGCCACCAGCTCTAGCAGAGAAAAGATCTTTTGCAGTATTATCCCCCCCAAAATTAAGAATTTGCTATGAATGCTAAGTTAATAACACCTATAACACCATAACAGTAAGCAATTGTAACAGTTTTTGGCACAACCAAGAATAATTGGCTCTGCAGAACTTGGTATGATCCTACAGGAGATGATGCATCTTTTAATAGATAAATGTACTTTCAAGCATTTCTGATGAAAAGACCAGAGCTAGATAGAATCTTTGAAATGAAAACACAGCAGAAAAGAGAAACCTGGAAATGTAAAAGCATTTGAGCATTTAGAAGTAGTTAACTGAGGATTAAGTGTTTACCTTCTAATAGATTCTTGGGTCCTTTCAAAATCCCACTGTCTTCAAGAGTCACAGAGGGAGTAAAGGCAAATACAGGACCTGGGGGGGTGGTTCTGTTCCTTTTTTTGGTTTTAAAAGAGGAAAGAAAAGGAAGAGAAAATGGAATGCAGTAGAGAAGAAGGGAAGGAACTTATTATTTCTCATGATTGAAGTGCAGAAGAATAGTATGTATATGTATATGTATATATATACATACACATATATATACACACACATACATACATACACATACACAGAGGTGGGTGGGAGGGGATCTGGCATCTCATAAGCCTCACTTATCTGAACTGGATAAAGGAGGGTTGAAAACGCACATGTGCACACACACACACAGAGTTTTAGAAATACATTAACTTCAACAAGGAAAGGGGAGAACAGTGTTTGAGAGAAAGGGTACGGTTGGGAATGAAATACTCATAAGTGAAATAAACTTCAGTTTTGAAATGTGTACCACAAAGGGGAGATTGAAAGTGTAAGAATCAGTCATTGTTATCTTGGCTGGATGAAGAGAAGAGAAGGCGGGCAGAGGAAAGGGATCGGACCACTTCATTTATAGATTACTAATATGGATTCTATTGCTTTTCTTTCCCCATGATTTTTTTACAAAGAGGGAGGTGAGGGAAAAGAGGGGAAAAATTATAAGGGAATTTGCTGCCTACTAACAGTGATATTAAGTAATAATATATATTAATTAATGATGTAAATGTATATTATAGTAAGAATAAGACTATTAATAGTAATAACTGATTGAATTGAACTTATCGATTAAATAGAGTAGAATGGTTAAGAAAGCAGAATACAGCAATATGTTGTTTACAAGAAACACATTTGGAACAAAGATTTATGCAGAATTCAAATGAGGAGCTGCAGCAGAATTTCTTATTTCTCAGACAAATTACAAAAGCAAGAATGTTATAAATATTCATATTTAAAAGAAATAAGCAGGGGATACTCCATTATGCTTAAAAGCACCATGGATACTGAAATAATATCAGTACTTAACATAGGACATATACTGAATAGCAGTGCTTAAAGAAAAAGCTCGTTAAGTTACAGGGGAAAAGAGAGAGCAAAACTAGAGTGGTTGGAAACCTCATTGCACCCCCTTCAGACCCACACAAACAAAAAGATAAATGAGGAAGAAGTTGGGACTTGAATAGAATTTTATAAAATTAAGTATTTTCTATCCCTGGTGATCACTGACTGGGAATTGAAGAGTATAGATATCCCTCCGCTGTGCATGGCAGTTTTACAAAAATTGCATTTAGGAAACCTCATAAATAAAATATAGAAAGTAGAAATACTAAATATGTTTTTATTTAGCATAATGCAATAAACATAATAAATAAGGGCATTTGAAGAAAGTTTTCAAATGTAAATGGAGGCCAGAAAATATCCTGAAAAATATGTGGGTCAGAGAACAAATCATAGAAATAATTTAATCAAAGAAATGACAAGAGGAAGACAACCCATCAAAATTTGGGGGAAGTAGACAAATGTCTTTGGGGAAAATTCATAGCGAACTGTTTCATCAACAAAAGAGAGAAAATAGATCTTTGAGTTGTTCGTGCAACTAAAAAATCAACCACAGTTATCCCTTCCACGTTACAACTTTCTGCACTGCGATATCAATATTGATATTAACGTGTATCAATATATCATAGGTCAGCATAAGAAATTAAATGGGAATTTTTTGGGAATTTTTCAGAAGCTTTAGATGACCTGTGAAAGCCAGGAAATGAACACAGGAAAAGTTTAGAAACTCAGAAATGCTTAAGATGTATGTATATTATGGTATAATATCAACATGTTTTATCTTTTAATGCCATAATAATTCAGACTTCTTTGGTACAAAGGAAGGGCTGAAAAATTTTACCTGGATTTTATCAGATCCTGAGGAGTCCACACCCTAAACCCCCATGATGTGGAAGGGATAACAATAATTTAAAATCACAGCCAAATACAAAAACAGAAGTTCTGAAGATTAGAGATATAAACAAAATCAAAAACAAAAAGTGATTGAACTTATAAAAGTAAGAACTATTTAAAAACTAATAATGAAATAAGCCATTACCAAATTTGATATTTTTAAAAAAGGAAGAAAATCAAATTACCAGTTGTCCAAAATTGTTAACAAAAAGAAAATCAGGGAAATTATTAGAAACAATTTTTCCCAATTATATGCCAACAAAACTGTCACTTGGGGTGGCTAGGTGGCGCAGTGAATAGAGCACAGGCCCTGGAGTCAGGAGGACCTGAGTTCAAATTCGGCCTCAGACACTTAACATAAAACCTAGCCATGTGACCTTGGGCAAGTCACTTAACCCCAATTGCCCTCCCAAAAAGCAAAAAAAAAAACAAAAAAACCCCAAAAAAACCTGTCACTTAATAAAATGGACGAATATTCACAAAAATATAAATAACCCTGATTAAAACAACAAGAAATGGAGAATTTAAGTAACCTAATCTCAGAGAAAGAATCTAAATAAACCATAAATGTAAAAAATCACCTTAAAATGGTAGGCCATGTCATCAGGATCTAGAGGTCTGAGATCGTTTGGAATGTGGAGATTTAAAGAATTATAATTACCAGTCTAGAAAATTAGTATTTTCAAGATCCAGAGGCCCTGGGGCTTCCAGAAAGGTTACATATAGATGTCTCCTGTATATACAGCCTTATGATGAATCGCTTTGAACATAGGGTTCTTAATTGACAAAAAAATAGATTAAAATTTCTGCCAACAAAATAATATAGCTAAGATTCATAGGATTTCAAGGTGGAGGAGACCTTACTCTTGTCCATCCCCCCCCTTCATTGTATACAAAGAATCTCAGCTAAAACCTAATCCAAATGCCTCAGCTGCCCCTTTGGAAGAAGGTAGAATGAGCAGAATAAAGGAGCCGCCCTTCAGGTGAGTGCTGAGGGCCTCCTGGTGCCCTTTGGCACGTGTGAAGAAGAAAAGATCACTCCCTCCTCCAGAGATTCCATCTTAAACCTGCCCAGCTCTTAGCTGGCTATGGAAACACTTGGTAGCACAAAGGGTCTGGAATGTAACAAAACCAGGAAGGAAGTGGGGACGAGTAATTATTCCTTTGACAGGGTTTTGGCAGCTCGGCTGCCTTGAGAAAACAGAGGGAGAGTTTATGTTGGAGAAAAAGGTAAATATCGTGCAAAATGCTGCAAGAAAGAACACATTGTCTCTGCTCATCGTTTGCTAATACTAAATTATAGAGTGTGGCTTCAGAGACAGGAAATTAGGAAAGCGTCTCGGAGAATAGAATTGATCCAGCAACTCTGAGACAAGGAGAGGCGTTTGATTTGAGAGATGGTTGTGAGGATGTGGTATCATTTCCAACTGTGGTTTTCTGTTACTTTCTGTGCACCTCTTAGAACGTAGGAATTGGGTCTTTTTACCCTGTTGTTGTTACTTTAACTCCGCTTTTGTAGCAAACACCAATAAAACAATGATCAGAGCAATCTCCAACCCCAAACCCCAAATTTGAACGATTTCTATAGAGACGAAATAGGCATAACACCAGATTATTACATATGCTTTCCAAAATTTAAAAAAAAAGCCCACTGTTCTGTGGCCCTTCCTGAATCTCTGTGTACCTAAAAAAACTCCATTGCTTGTGTGTGTGTGTGTGTACTCATTAATGCATATTATTCTTGATTGCCTGGTCAATTTTATTCTACATATGGAATTCATGTATTTCCATCTTTTCCTCTGACAGCTGTATATTTTTTTACAGCATCATAATATTCCATTTCATTAACATACCATAATCTATTCGGCTCTTCTTCATTATTGGATGTATAGGTTTCAGGGTTTTCATTTTTGCAAATAAGGCTAAAACTACTTTGGTATAACTGGGATCTTTTAAAATTTTTATTTAATGTTATCTTTAAGATCAAGTCTTAAGCAGTGGTATTGCTAGATCAAAGAGTATGATTAGCTTTGTGTTTCTTTTCACGTATTGCCAGATTGTCATTGGTGAGTCAACAATTCCACCATTAATAATAATAATAATAATAATAATAATAATAATAATAATAATAATAATAATAATAAAGGGGGCGGCTAGGTGGCGCAGTGAATAGAGCACCGGCCCTGGAGTCAGGAGGACCTGAGTTCAAATCCAGCCTCAGACACTTAACACAAGAACTAGCCATGTGACCTTGGGCAAGTCACTTAACCCCAACTGCCCTCCAAAAAGC
>JAQQSW010001038.1:0-23250 GCA_028646575.1 Pseudocheirus occidentalis
AGCAGGGGAGGGGCTTTACAGTGGGATTGCTGTTATGGGGTTGGGACAGGAGCAAGACGAGGAGAAAATGTGTAATTCAAAAAATGTAATGAAAATGAATAATGTAAACAAGAAAACAAATAAAAACTAAATTAAAAAAATAAATAAATAAAATAAAATATTATTCTGAAAAAAAAGAAAATGTCATACTCGAAGGAAAATGATTTTCTTGATTTTTAGACATCTTTGATTATTACTCTATTGTATGCCTAGTATGTATATAGACCATTTAGTGAATTTTTGCCTCTGATTTTGAACCTGTGTAGTACTGTTACAGATCTGTATTGTTGCTCACTATAAAGGCAATAATGTCACCTCTTTTTCCCCTAAAAAATATAAACTAATCCTGGTTGTGCTATACTTTGACTTTTTTCTTTCTATAATTATATTTCTTTCATGCATTGATGTTACAGTCATCAAGAATATCATCAAATTGATTAAAAATGAGTATATGAGGAGAAGCAAAAAATTCAAAACCTTTAAAAAATACATTTTTAAATAATGCCCCTATCTAGCATGCAAAGAAGGCACTGATATTGTGAGCATTTGTGATACCTGTGTTAATAAATGGAGCTATTATGGGTTTTAAAACATTTTTAAGGGACTAAAAAAAAGAATGGATATGTTTACATTTTATGAGAGAGATCCTACAAATGTCCTTTCAAAATTGTAATATATCAAGGGAAACAGAAGAAATTAAATAAGAAGGGGAACATGAGGGCGACTTTGCTGATTTGATGATCTTAAAAGAAGAAAGAAAAGGAAGGAGAAAAGTTCTATTACTATGTAAAAAAGGGATGGGCAAGTAAAAGACAATACAAACAAGAAGGAAAGTTGGGGATGGCGCACAGAACAAGCACACTTGAATCTCACTTTCATCTTAACTAGTCAGAAGATAGAATACATACACAGAGAGAGTTGTGTACAGAAATATATTTAATTCAAGCAGAAAATAGGAGCTGATGACAGATGGATTAGTGATGGATTAGTGATAAGCTAAAATACTTTTAAACTCAGAGGGTAGATTGTGAAGAAGGGTTGTAAAGTTGATCATGACCAGCTCTCCTGAGGACTATTGCTGTGAATATCTTTAAGGATCCAATCACATGGTATAGTGAACTCTCTATTCAGCAATAAACTAAAGCAAGACATTCAAGAAATTAAAGCACAACATTCATAACAATATAACATAACAATTTATTACTAAGGTGGCCACACAGTCTTAAAACATACCATTCAGTAAGTCACGATCTCCTCAATCAATACAGAGTACCCAAGTAAAGTCTTCTTTCATCTTGACTCAAGGTTGGCTTCCAATTATCCATAAACCAATCATCTTTAAGGGGTAGCAGAAAGCACAAACACCATCCACCCACAAGTTACAATAAGTCACAATCTCATCAGTCAATGCAGAATACCCAAGCCCTCTTTCATATTAAATAGAGGCTGGATTCACACACAGGCAGCTCTCTGCTCTGGTTCTATATCTCATCCCACATGGACTATTCCACTCCACACCCTTCACAGTTTCTATTTCTAAGAAGACAAAACTTAACAGAGCTACAACAGTATTTACACAATTGAGCTTAACAGAGTTACAATATTTACGTATATTACAGAAACTATCATTTCAATTCACTTTCTGTCTGACAAAGAAATACAAATCAACAGACAAAGCTTCTGTCTGAGAAATCACATACAAATTGACAGTAAAGTCCGAGAACTTCTACAAACAGCAGTAAAGCCCTCTTTCAGGAATTCTGTAAACAGCAGTAAAGTCCTCTTTCAGGGAGAAGTATCAGAGGGTGGCACCCAACCAACCAGTGTTGTATAATTTAGATAAGTGAGCCCCAAGATGGCATTACACATGGGAGATTATCTAGGGTCAATTACAGAATGTCTACATATACTCCAGTCTTTCCAAGGAACTTCTTTCACATGATTATGATTTTCCCAGAAGCAGGCTTCCCAAATTCTTCATGTGAGAAAGTTGCATTAGTTGAGTAAGCTGATAGGATCTGCATATGCACCAGAATCCACTTATCCATGCTACAAAAATCACTCTCAATATTGGAGAAAGAAATATTTCTCTCACCCTCATTCTATGAGACAAATATGATCCTAATAATTAATCCAGGAAAGGATAGAGCAGCAAAAGAGACCTATAAATAAATATCACCAGTGGATATTTATACAAAATATATAAATAAAATTCTAGAGAAAAGAGTATAGTAATATGTCCAAAGAGTAATTTAACATAGCCAAGTTAGATTAACAACAAGGATGCAAGGATGTTACAACATTAGGAAAACAATTAACATAATCTTATAGAAAACCAGACTAATAAAAACTAAATTATTTTATCAATAGATGTAGTAAAAAGTCTTTAATAAAACACAATATTCTTTAAGGGGTGGGTGGGAAGGAGGAGGGGGTAGATATAAAGAAAGAGAGAGACACAGAGAGAGACAGAGATAGACAGACAGAGATCTAAATAGCCTGGGTATATAGGGTGTATCAAATCTATTTCCAATGATTAAAAATACTTATCTAAAAGCAAACATTAGTATTAGCTGCAAATGGGGAAACACTAGATGTATTTTTATAAGCATAGGATTTTTTTTAAAGAGTACTCTTATACCCACTATTTAACACTTTTGACTTGGACTGAAATTATTATTATTTCATTGTTATTGGGAACTCCCAAGGAAGAAACTCCCTCTACCAAAGCAAACCAGTATGCATTCTGCAGAGGGCAGCTAGGTGGCACCATGCAGAAAGACCTGGGTCTAGAACAGGTCAAATCTGGCCAGAGACACTGATGAGCTATGTGACCCTGAGCAAGTCACTTAACCTTTGCTTGCCCAAATTTCCTCATCTGTAAAATAGGGTAGAGATGATAATAGTACCAGCTTTGCAGTTTTATTATGAGGATCAAATTAGATGATATTTGTAAAGTGCTTTAGCACAGTGCGTAATACATAGTAAGTGCAATATAAATCTTAGCTACTGTTATTATTAATAAAGAATTGCTTAGGACATCAAGAGATTAAGTGACTTGCCCAGAGTCATACGGTCAATATATGTCAAAGGAAGAACATGATTCCAGGCTTTCTGACACCAAGTTCTTCTCTCTATCAGCCATACCATGTTGCTTCATCATCTATTTGCAAGCAATTTGATGTTTTACTTAGAATACCCTCCCAAAGGACCAATAAATAAACTGAGATGAAAATAGCTTTAAAAAACTGGCAGGACACAAAATAAGTCTGCAAAATTCATTAGCATTTCTATTTTGAAAGAGGAATTGATATTTTTTTAAAGCTTCTTCAAAGTAGCTACAAAATGAATAAAATATCTGGAAGTCAATCTACCAAGACACACTCAAGACATATAGATAAAATCATCTAACAATCTACAGAAACAAAGAGGGGAAATGGAGGAATTGTCAATTACTTTGATGTGAAAAAACACAACCAAAAAAACGAAAAAAATGGAAATTCATTCATTCTCCCAGAATAATAGTGCTAGAGTGGGACAAGACCTGAGAGGCAAAGGATTCAAGCCCTTTCATCTTTAAGAAGAGGAAACCTCACAGGTTAATTGATTTGTCCAAAATCATACATTAATAGCAATATGCAGCTTGGTCTCATCCAATATTCTTGCCACTACACCGTGATGCCTACTCAATTGTTTATAAAGCTAATTAGCTATCCAAAGTTCCTGATGGTCCTTAGCAGTTCATCTACAGGATACTATATACACTTTAAAATTTGGATGTATTTATCATATGAATATTAAAATAAATTCCATGTGAATCATTAAATAAAACAGAATTGCTTCCAATCAGTAAAATGTGTATATTCAGAGGGATGGTGATAAGATCTCTGGGAGCATCTAGGCAGTGCAGGGTTTAGAGCCCTGGGCCTAGAAGCAGGAAGATCTGAATGCAAATCTCAACTCAGTTACTAGGTATATGACCCTAGGCAAATCATTTAATGTCTGTCTTCCTCAGCTTCCTCATGTGTAAAATGAGGGTGATGATAGCACCCACCCACCCCCATGTTGTTGTGAGGATCAAATGAGATAGCTTAAAGTGCTTAACACAGCACCTGGCACATAGAAAATGCCATATAAATGTTAGCTCGTATGACGACGATGATGATGATGATAATGCAGATGATTCTCAGATCTGCTTGTCTAGCTGTAATCTCTCTTCCAACATCCAGTCTTACATTCCCAATTGCCTAATCCCAAAATGAATGTCTCATTGACTCAACATGCCCCAAACTGATTTCACTGTATTTTCCCCCAAACTCTTCCCCCTTTCCAAACTTCCCTATTGAAGTGTACAGTATTACCATCTTCCCAAGCACCCAGGTTCACAACCCAATTGCTGTCTTTGACTCCTCACTGTCTATTATCCCCATATCTAATCTGCTGCCAAGTCATTTGCTTTCACCTTCATAACATTTCTTGTGTGCACCCCCTTCTCTCTTCTGACACTGCCACCACCATGGTGCAGACCCCATTTCCTCATTCTTGAACTGTTGTAATAATCTGCTAGTTGGCCTTCCTGCCACAAGCCTTTCCCCACTCTAATTCATCTGACATTCACCTATTAAATTGGTCTTTCCAAAATGCAGTTTTGACCATATCACTCCCCATTCAATAAACTCCAGTGCCTCCTTGTTTCCTACAGTATCAAATTAAAGTCCTTCTTTTCAGCTTTCAAAACTTTTCATGACCTGGCCCCTTCCTACCTTTCAAGTATTCTTACACCTTACTTCCCTCCACATACTCTGTGATCCAAAGACACTGGTCTCCTTACTGTCCCTCATTTATGCCACCCCCTCCCAATTTGAGCATTTTCATTGACTGTCCCCCATAGCTGGAACACTCTCCATCCTCATCTCTACGTCCTGGCTTCCCCAGCTTCCTTCAACAATCATTTAAAGTCTCCTCCTTCTGCAAGAAGCCTTCCCCAGTCCTCTTTAGTCTCAATGCCTTCCCTCTGAGTTTACACGAAACAGCCTTAATACATCTTGTTTGTACACAGCTGCTTGCATGTGGTATCCCTCATTAGACTATGAGCTTCTAGAAGGCAGTGACTTGCATTTGCCTTTCTTTCTAACCTCAGCATTTAGCACAGTGCCTAAACATAGCAGGTGCTTAATAAATGCTCACTGAATTGTCTTGACATCCCAGAAAAAAAAATACTGAAAAACTTGTGATTAAAAGAAATGACAATAGAGCAAAGGTACTCACGCCCTATTTCACCTTTTACCTCCAAACCCAAAGAAATAGTTTCTGAAAAAGTACCCAAGATTAGCTTAATGGTAAAACTTACTTTTGATTTTTTTTTGTAAAATATGTCATCCACTGACGGGTGGCAGAGTCTCCTATTATATAAATGAGCTTTCCTTTCAGACAATCTTTCATTTGGGTCTCAGTCTGGAACTGGGACAAATTTCAGGAGAACAGATTCCATTTGTTCTTCTAGATATATCTATCAGGGATTGAGCACTTCATCTCAAGTTTGCATCTCTTTGCCATTGGTTTCTTTTGTTCTGTCAACGAAACATAACATGATTTAATCAGCATCAAGTAATCCATGGGTATTCATTGAGAGCCCACTGAGAGGCAGTACAGTAAAGTAGAATGACATTTGATTTCGAGTTAGACCACCTAGGTTCAAAATTCATGCAAATTACCACTTTGGGGAGCATCAGTTTCCTCCTCTACAAAATGAGGGAGTTGAACTAGATAACCCCTGAAATTCCTTCCACCTAGAAAAAATAGGATACTATTGTCTGTTAAATTGTTCATTAGCCTGGGAGTAGAGGGACCTATGGTTTAGTATTCTCTGTAAAACTCCCACTGCTTAGACTCTCAAGACTCTTGCTCAAGACTTGCTCAAGACTCTCTTACCTTCAATTTCTTCTTCTGTGAAATGAGAATTGTTCAAAAATATGATTTCTAAGTTTTCTTATAACTATGATTCTGTTTCGTTCTTGTATCTTCTCCCTGAGATAGCACAGGGCTCTGTACCCAATAGATAATTGAAAATGGTGGATGAACTGAAATTAAGACATCTATGTTTGATGTACACACATGAAACAGACGGGCAACTTCTTCAGGATTTCCTATGCCTCCCTAAATAGAGCAGATATGTCCTAGAAAAGTTTTCATTAAATATGGTTCTGACAAGTGAACAGAATTAATCTGCTTTCTAGGAGCAAGAATGTTACCTACCCAAAGTAAAAAACATACCCTAGATGCCAAATATTTCTTTGACTACTCTATGAGTCTAAGGAATTACAAGGTCACTTACTCATGCAGCATTCTCTGAATTTCTCCCCTCTGCCTTATTAATTTATCACACTACCAGAAACACCATCATGGTCACAGATTCTTTTGTCATTGATTCCTTTGAATTATCTCATTCCCAACATTCATTGTTCCAAACCTTTTCCTCTTCCTTCAGGTCCCTAAACAGCACCTATAAACACACATACACACACACACACACACACACACAAGCACAACGCATACACACAGTGCAACTGACCTACCTTAATACGTCACTGAGAACACTGAGGCAAAATAAGCATTCTCCCTCAACTCCTGGAATTAAAAACTTCAATATCTTCATCTATTCTCTCCCTTTTCCCTCCTGTCTCAGAGGATCACTTATCTCCACTCTGTGTCAAAGTTAATTTCTCTCACTAATTCTTTGACTCCATATACCTCCTCTAAGAAACAGAGAGGCTAAATATATTTGTACAGAAACCAGAAATGGGAGTCAAGATTCATGACAGAGAAAGGATACAGTATTCCACTAAGTAATTGTGTATCTTTGGTCAAGTCACTTAACACTTAAGCATCTTCATTCTCTCTCTCCAATGTCTCTTTCCCATCTACTTACAAATACATTCCGGTCTCTCCAATTCTTAAAAACAAAAAATTGTTTTAACTGTGCTTAGTCCTACAATTTTATTTATAGAACCACAAGATCAGAGTTGAAAGCACCTAGACAAGTCATTTATTCTAACACATACTCAAGTATTCAAATAGATTTTGTATCCCATCAATTTGAATGTTTCCTCCAACAACACAAATCAAGTCCATCCATGTCAATCTATCTGGCGCAATTCTTGTACGTGTCTTCTCACAAGTTCCCAACATGCTAAAGGCCTTCTTTGCTTTCTCCTAACATCATGAATATTCATGCTATATCTCTCATCCCTCATCCTTGCCATATGACTTGTCATCTTCTCTTTCTATCATAAGTGTTCCTGATCATCACTTTTACACCTATTTGTCTTTTAAATTCTTTGTGGTTATATGCTACACTTGGTCAACCTAGCATATATCTCACTATTTTCTTCTATGTGATACTTATTTAAAAACTGTAACCTTCCACATCCCACCACCATACACCACCACCAGAAGAATTCTTGTATAGAAAAGATGGGTTTTTCCTACTGGGAGAAGTTTGGAGTCATTAGCAGAGCTTCATAATTTCCTAAAGGCAAGCCAGTCTTTTCTCCTCCTACTGCTTAATTATGGGCCCAATTCATTGTCCATTTGTACTGCTTGTTCTGCAAATTCATATTGATGGATAAACTATATAGGAATGTATAGCATGCTGTAATCTGAACAATAAATTTTGTTGTGCTTCCCCTATACTCATAAACAGCTGGTCACTGAATATTTCTATTTTTGTTGTTACCTCTTTCAAATACTCATGAATGATTTAATGTACTCCCTTAGAAACTCCCTGATGGAAGAAAGCCTTTAATTGAAGGCTAGTGAATCAACTGTTTTTACTTTTTTTCTTTTTGGAGGGGGGAATACAGGGCAGTTGGGGTTAAGTGATGTGCCCAAGGTCACACAGCTAGTAAGTGTTAAGTGTCTGAGGCTACAATGGAACTCAGGTCCTCCTGACTCCAGGGCCAGTGCTCTATTCACTGTGTTACCTAACCAACCCTCAATTGTTTTTCATAATCAACCATCAGTAAACACAATGAAACCTTTCATTCTCTGCATCTTTTAGTCAATTGCAAGATGGTAGGAGAAGGAAATGTCAAAACATTCCAGTTTCTTTGCCAAGAAAAGGCCAAAAGGGGTCACAAAGAGTCAGACACAACTGAGAAATGACTAAACGACAGTAACAAAAAAAGATGATAAGGATATGGTGGCTGTAGAACATCCTTTGAAAAAGCGTACCTGTTTTCTATTACCTTCTAATGTTCTCAAGTATAAATGCATCATGAAGATTGTGTATAGATGGAAAAGTATGCATATAGGACAAAGTTATCAATGGTTTTTTTTCAGTCAGCTTCTATCCATGTTAATAAGGTGCCAGGTTTTTTCAATACTTTTGGTATTTTCCCCTCCTTCAGATACCTAGAAATTAATTCTTCCATGCCCTCAAAATTGTATCATCTCCAATATATATCTCTTTTGTGTACATTTTGTTCAATCCTGTCTTTAGCCTCTTTAATGTCACTTATATCTGTAAAGCCAAGCATGAGCAGCTTTCCAGAGGACTGCTGCTGTGAACAGCTTTCAAGGTTTTGATTACACTGTATGGTGAACTATTTATTTAATAACAAACCAAGACAAAACATTCACAGAAAACAAAGTACAGCATTCAGGATGTTTTAACTTCAGAATGTATCACTAAAATGGCCACATAGTTTTCACCAAAGTGGTCACGTAGTTTTAAGCAAAAGATAACATTCATTTAGTAAGTCCTTCATTTAATAAATCCTTAATTAAATAAAGGAGGGAAGCCTCCTTTATTGACCAAAGTACAAAGGTCAAAGTCCTCTACCCACAGGATGAAATTAAGTTACAATATCATCAGTCACTACTAAGTACCCTTTTAAGGGGTAGTGGAAAGTACCAAGGCCATCCACCCCTAGGTCACAAGTAAATTACAATCTCATCAGTCAGCATTAAATACCCAAGGAAAGGTCTTTTCATCTTGAGTTGAAGCAGGCCCTCAGCTTCCAGGGTTCCTCTTCCATAGTCCCAGCTCCACCAAACCGTCACCTGGTTCAAAGGCACACAGCTCCCAGTTCCTTGTCCAGTTCTCGTTCCGTATTAAAGCTCACAGTGTCCAGTCCCCCTCAAGCCCTTCACAGTTTCTGTCCCTGGGAATACAAGGTTTAACAAAGCCACAATAACATTCATAACATTGCCAGCATCCTCATCAATTCACTTTCTACCTGTGAAATCTATGTACACAGCAAACAGACAAAGCACTGACACCACAGTCATGCTTCTTCTGGCAGCTCTGGCTGGCTCTTGGAAGTCCTCAGCAGTTTGGCTGGCACTCAGAAGAAATTGGTAAGTCCTCAGCCTGGTTCTTGCCAGCTATCATAAGAAGTTCCCAGAAGAAAAGTCTCAGCAGGAGCTCCAGCTGGCTCTCAGAAGGAACTCTGCCACCATGAGCTCTATTCTCAAAATCAAAATCACTTTCTCCAGCCTGGGCCTCTCCTTCTCAGCCTCCACATTGCTTGCTACAAGAAGTTCTGACTCCCCAGCTTGTGCTTTTCCTTATATAAAGTATTAGCTCCTCCCTGTTCCAGCCCCTTCCTGTTACATCAGGAAGTCCATACCATTGTGGGACTCACAAAGTCTGAGTCTTAATGCCTGACATAATAGTGAGCTTGGAACTAAGTGCTAAGTACCTGTTAGCTTGCCAATACAAGGGGATCTTCAAATTCCATTACTATTACAATATCTCTGCTATAAGCCCATTCAAGACATGTTAGAAATCATTTGTCCTTTGGGGTGGAAATACTTTGTTATTAAAAAACAATGGCAACAACCTTGCAGATCTTTTTCATCTTTCTTCTTATGTTTGTTACCCTTCTATTTTCATTCAAAAATGTCCTTGGGTGATAATTGTGCTTAGATGGTTCTGTTGCCAAGTTTTCTATAAATAGTTACTATCCTTGACTATATCTCCCTGATTTATGAAGAAATTGTGCTCATAATGATTAATTATCCATCTTTGTATGATTTTATCTACACCAAAGTTGTCCTTAATTATCATCTATTTTCATTTGGTAGATATAAAGTCAAGTATTTGCAAACTAAATCTTGGTATCTTTTCATGGCAAATTATTTATATGTCTGTATAAAACTATTATAGTCAGTATCAATATCATTTCTGCTGTCCAATAAGTATTTTTCATTTTAACTTATTTCTTTGAATAATTCAGGATTAAGTTGTTTCCATTACATGACATGTTTTTATTTTTTCTTTTAGCTTTTCCTTTTTTATAGTAAGTTTTACTGATGTCTTCTGTTTTTTCTATCATCATAGTTGTTCCAAACAGCCTTCCCCATACCATTCCAGAGAATCTTCCCATATAACAAATGGCATTTTTAAATGAAGGAAAAAAATCAGCACAAGTGACTGATGCATTGGAAAAAGTCCAAAAATGTATAGTGTATAACATTTGTGGACTTCCCACCTCCATGATGGGGGGGAGGGGGAGGTGTTGGTGCTGTCTTCTCATATATCTTCATTTGGATCTTGCTTGATTTTTATGTTTTGTTACATTCACTTTTGATGTGAATTCTTTCCATTTACATTGTTATGGTTAATGTGCATATTACTTTCTTACCTCTGTTTATTTCATCCTACATCAGTTCAAGGAGATATGCTTGACAGAATTTGTTTAAAACTTTTGAGTCAATGGTCAATAATGATTTTGGCTTATAGTTTTCTTTCTGTATTTTATCTTTCCTTTTAAGTATTAGGAATATATTTATCTCCCCAAAAAAGGATTCTGGTAGTCTTTCTTGACTTTTGAGAATAACTTGTGAAGTATGGTGCCAATCATTCTCCAAAAGTTTGAAGGATAAGGCATATTCTTCCTCTCCCCTCACCCACCCTGTAGTACCTTTACAACTAGATCTATATCAGCGGTTCTCAACCTGTGGGGTATGTTCAATTTGTAACAATGAAAATACATCCTACATATCAGATAGATTCATAACAGTAGCAAAATTACAGTTATGAAGTAGCAACAAAAATAATTTTATGGTTGGGGGTCACCACAACATAAGGAACTGTATTAAAGGGTTGCAGCATTAGGAAGGTTGAGAACCACTGATCTATATCCTTTTTGAGTTAATATTTCCAGTCTTCTGATAGTTTCAGTATTTTATGTTTTTGAAGGTATTTCTCTATTTCTTTTATGTTCTCAATTATGTTAGCACACAACTGTGCATAATGTCTGATTATTCTTTTTATTTCTTCTAGCTTTATTATAATTTTACCTTGTTCATTTGCTATTTTACTTATTTTTCTACCCTCTTCTTTTTTTTTAAATTTAGTTTTTATTTGTTTTCTTGTTTACATTATTCATTTTCATTACATTTTTTGAATTACACATTTTCTCCCCGTCTTGCTCCTGCCCCAACCCCATGACAGCAATCCCACTGTAAAGCCCCTCCCCTGCTCTGCTCTCCTATTTTCTGGTAGGGCAGGAGGGCTCTCCCTACCCTCTTCTTTTTAATCAGATTAGCTACAGATTTTATCGATTTTATTATTCTGCTCCTTTCCCCTCTAATATAGTTTCCCCTCCCCCCCCAAAAAACACACTGATTCACTTGTAGGCAGGATATCACCAGGTTCAGTCCATAATGCCTGTGCCCACCTCTTTCGCTGTTAATTTCACTGAACTTCTGCCTCCATCCTTCCTTGTTTACATTGAGAAGGAAGTCTCTTACTGGATTTTCTGTTATCACTCCATTGCTGTTGATGTCTTTGGCTGGTGCATTTATTCATTCCTCCTACACTTCTGTTGTCCGAAATATCTGAGGAACAAATAATCTCTCCAGTTTTGGTTTTCTTCCTAAAAAAGTTTCAAGTTTTCTTTGTTATTAAACATTTATCTTTTTTTCATTTATTGTTATCTTAGATTCAAAGAGTTGGTTACACTGGGTTGTATCCTGAGATCCATTGCTCTTTGAAACATATTAATTCATTATCTTCTATATTTTCTTGTAGTTGAAGAACATTTTATGCTATTTTAATTCCCTTTCTTTTAATTCCTTTAATTTCCTTTCTATTTGAAGGTCTTTCTCCCAACTGCTTTCAGAACTTACTGTTTTTAAGTAGAATTATTAAATTTAATGAATCGATCATTGTCTACTATATGTCACGTATTGTGCCAAGCACAGGAGGCACTGTGTGTCTTGGAGTCTGTAGCCTTCAATTTGTTTGTTTGTTTGTGTTGCTTTCTTTCTGGAGGCAATTTATGAATTCTTTATGTTGATATTTAATTTTTTGTGTTCAGAAGTTCTGACCATTTCTCTTGTATTTTTTTCATTTATTATGGTGTTAGGTTTTTCATCTTGTCATCTTCTTCTGAGACTTAAGATCCTTACATTGTCTCTACCCACCATATTTTCAAGAGTGATATGTTTTGCTTGCATGGTGTTCATATTTTCTTTTAGCATTATTGTCTTTTTTTGTTTCTCTTCTACTAGATTGTCCTTCATTTCTGTGTTTTTGTATTCCCCATCAATTGTCCTCTCTTTTGATTCTTTAATGAAATTTGTTGTTCCATATAACAATTTTTCTGTTATGCCCCTGATCTTTGCTGTGCAGGACATAAATTCTGTTCTCATAATTCTCATTTCTCTTTTGAACCACTCCAATACAATATTTTGTGGTTCCATGATCTTCTCACATTTCACAGAGCCCTCTGTATTATCAAAATGTTCAATCATTTTCTTTTGTTTTCAGTATTTATTCATAGATGTCTAAACTTGTTTACTAGATCTGAAGGCCATATTTCCCTCTATTGTTAATGTTTTGCCTATTAATTTGTCTCCTTTTGTTCAAAGTCTTTGAATTTTTTCTTACTGAGATCTTTAGTAATTTCAGTCTCCTCCTTTCCCCCTTATTTACCCCTATTTTTTATTTCTGAGTCCCTCCCCTCTTATGGTGGTTTCCTTGGGGGCAGGACTTCAAAACATTTTAGTTTCTTAACCATGCTGGACAATTTATGGTTCACCAGCCTTGATCTCTAACCCAGGTGACTTTTGAATAGACACAACTGAAGCCAGCTGGATGTCAAACCCTTTTCATCAGGCTTAGTGGAATGCCATACAGTACCCTATACATACACACACAGACAGAGACACACACAGTAAGCTCTTCTAGTATTATGTCCTGCTCCCTCTGATCTTCAGTTCTCTGGACCAGCACCAGCAAGTCAGAGATTTTCTATACTGATGCTATGTGTATGATTTCTGTAGTATGGGTCACTGAGGCTCAGAACAAAAGAAGGGTAGGGTTAAGGTCTATTTCAAGTCAATATGTATTCTGACCATTTCTATCTGTCCTTCTGCTCTCCTGCAAAAATCTTTTGCAGCACAAAACACTGCTCACAGTAGTGTTGACTCCAATAAGCTTCTTGTCCTAGAGTGATGCCATAGTGCTGACTACCTACTGGAATCCCAGCAACTATCTACCCTAAAATAACAGCTGATACACTGGCTAGCTATTATGCTGAAGCAGATTTCCATATCCTGGAAACTGATCTCTTAAACATTTGAAAGGGGATAGGGGACCCCAGAGCAAAGATGGCAGAGTAAAAGCACAAATTTGGCATGGGCTCCAGCTCCAACCACTTCCAATATATGTAAAAAAATTACTCTAAACAAATTTTAAAGCTACAGAACCCACAAAGTGACAGAGAGAAACAAATCTCCTGCTGAAGGCAGCATGGCAGGCCGACAGGAAGGGTCTATCACACCTGCCTGGGAGGCAAGTGCAGACCCCTGAGAGCCACAGTTCCAGCTCAAGGATGGCCCAGACCAGCCAGAGCAGACTGGGTATCACCAGCAGCTGTGGTGGTTTCCAGATTTCTCAACCCATAAATACCAAAAAGAAAGCAAAAGGTCAGTCAGGAACTCTGTTGGAACTGGGTAGAAAAGAAAATGGCTGACCCCTGCCTCCAGGGTGAGAAACGTCAGAGGCACAGCAGCTGCAGCTTCTGCCGCATGGCTGCTTCCAGAACTCCTGATCTGCAGATCATAGGGGGACCAAGCAACCATTCAGAGGGTAATTGCTCTTGTTTTGACCTGCTTGGATCTGGATCACTGTCTTGGGTGATGGTCCTGGAGTGTTGTGGACAGTGTGCCAGAGCTTGTGGGAAGAGAAAAGGAGAGATAGATTAGGGTAAATTATCTCACATAAAAGAGGCAAGAGAACACTGTTACAATGGAGGGGAAGGGCAAGAAAGGGAAAGGGAGTGGGTCAACCTTACTTTCACTGAATTTCGCTTAAGGAAACCAGGGTGGAAGGGGATAAGAGTGAGGATGATAGAAGGGAGGACAGATTAGAGGAGAGAGTAGCTAGAAGCAAACTCTTTTGAAAAGGGACAGGGTCAAAGTAGAAAACAGAATAAATGGGAGGTGGGATAGGATGGAGGGAAATATAATTAGTCTTTCACAATATAACTACTATGGAAATGTTCTGCATAACTACACATGTACAAGCTATGGTGAATTGTTTGTCTTCCCAGTGGGGGTGGGTGAGGAGGGAGGAAGGAAAAGATTCTGGAACTCAAAGTTTCAAAAACAAATGTTGAAAAAAATTGTTTTTAAATGCAACTGGAAAATAAGATATCCAGGCACTGGGGTATAGAAATCCATCTTGTCCTACTAGAAAGTTGGGGGGGGGAAATGGAGGAGGATATAGGAGAGAACACATTGCAGGAAGGGGTATTCAATATTTTGGGATGAGGGTAGGGGAAAGATGAGGAGAAAAATTTGTAACTCAAAATCTTGTGAAAATGAATGTTGAAAATTAAAAATAAATAAATAAATTGGAAAAATATTTTCATAGTAAAAAAAAGAAAAGGTATAAGAGATGATGTGGAGGTATAATTGGGAAGAATTAATAATTCATTAGATTGGCTACATGAGGGATAAGAGCAAAGGAAGATTCATAGGATAGGGCATAAAGGTGAGAGATGAGTTCCAGAAGGAAATGGCAAATCATTCCAATATCTTTACCCAGAAAACCTCAGATGGGATCATGAATAGTCAGGCATAACTAAAACAGCTTAACCACAACACAGTAGTGAAGCTGTGGTGAAGATGATGAGTTCTGTTATGCCCATATCCATGCTTGTGGAACAGTTGCAGCCAGGAAATGACTATTGATGATGTGGCACTAGAGTTGAACAGACAGAGTAGAGCTAGATATGGATTTGGAGGTCATCTGAATAGAGATGATAAATGAACCCTTGGGAACAGACAGAGTCACTAATGGAGAGTGTAGAGTTATTTAAAGTTTAAAGTTATTTAATGTTATTTAAAGCAGGGCCGGATGGCTAGGTGGCGCAGTGAATAGAGCACCGGCCCTGGAGTCAGGAGTACCTGAGCTCAAATCCGGCCTCAGACACTTAACACACACACACAAAAAAAAACACTAGCCGTGTGTCCTTTGGCAAGTCATTTAACCCCAACTGCCCTCCAAAAAAGAAAAGAAGCAGGGCCAGGGTGGAGCCTTGAGGGATGCCCACTCTAAGGGAGTTGGAGATGGATATGATCTAGCAAAGGAGACTAAAAAGCACCAAGGAGATAGAAAGGACAAAAAGCAGGAAAGAAAAGTTATACTGGAGAGAAAAGAGTATCCAGGAAGAGTATGGGTGATAAACCATGTCAAGTTCCCATGACCAAAAAAAAAATCATCATTCTGCAACCCAACTGGTGATGAAGCTCTCCATATTTCTCCATACCTTCAACAACAGACATATGGTCCACCATTGGCCAATATTTAAATCCGGTCTTCATTGGAATGACTCACCAGAACTTGAGTTTTGCTGTCAAAATATTTTTAATAACTCAGTGCCACCTTAAAGCAGAGATAAGTTATGTAACTCAAATGATATGATGGATATAAAATATTTTGTAAATCTTAAAAGTGCTTTATAAACATCAATTGTTGTTGTTGTTATTATTATCATCATTAATTAGCCTACAGTCACCAGGCCTACATTCTGGCTGTAACTTCATTCACTGAGCTTTCTACTACACCCCTGCAGAATTCAAGTATCGCTTGTAGAGCAATACAAGAGGGTGTTGGTACATGTTTAACAACCCATGTATGTGCAAATACTTCTAAGTTTAATCTGCATTATTTATACTTTTTCAAGTCTAGGCAATCAACAAAATAAAATTTCTTCATGATATGTAGTGATTGAAGATTTTTGAAATGTAAATCCTCACACTGAAAATTTAACAATTGACTTTCAAAGCTAATTAGAGCTGACTAGCACATTCCTATCTTCAAGCCAAGATGATATAATGGCGAGGAACTTTAGGACCTAATAACATTACACCAACAGTGCTGGGCATCCAGCAAACACATACTGGGATCTCTTCTCAAGGTAGTCTTAAATGAGTCAATTAAGTTCTCTATTTTAATGGTTCTTCTTCAAATAAGAATATCAAATTATTTTTGTTATTTTTGTTTCCTTAAGAAAGGAACAAAAAGATATGGGGAATATCCACAAAAGAGTTATGCAAATAGCTAAAGATCTGCTAATAGGTCTTAAGAGTAATGGGCTGAAGGATATGGGTTTGTTTTAAAGCACAGAAGGCTTTTAAATCAGGAATAATATTTGAATTTATAAAGAGACATTCTATGAGTAGTGGTTTCTTTTTGGGCTAAGATTCAACTAAACAAATTCCACTAAGTATTCACTGTATCTACTATTTGTACTAGATGACTTTTTGAAATCCTTTTCTGTTCTGTTTTCTATTATTCTATGACCCTTTAAATTAATACGCTGGGTACTGTGTTTCAGTACTAGCAGTATATTTCATTTTTATAATTTTATATTTCAAAGAATTTATATTGAGCCTTAAGGTCTGCAAAAAAATGTACAAATTTTTCATTGGGTCGTCACAACAATTCTGAGAGGTAGGTGCTATTGTTCATCTCAGTGTATAGTTAAGGAAACTGAGGAAGTCAGAATTTAAGTGATTTAAGTCATAAAAAATAAAGAGGAGGAAGCCCAGAATGTGGGGCTGGGTTTTGTTGAAAGTCCATGCATTAGGTTCTTGGGTCTAGTGTGTAGCCTTGCTGTCAGTAGCATGGAAGTTAAGGAAGAGGCGCTAAGTAAACTCAGGTTTGGTGTCAGAACATGGATTTTATTATATTTTAACCTTCTTTTGGATTATGAATGTCCTGAACTATGGAGACAGTTGAAGTTGCTTTATCTTTAGCACATAATTTCCACTTTGGAGAGATTTGAGAGGACATGGGGACCAGAAAATATATCTAGTCTTTCATCTTGTTAGTCTGTGTCTCAGAAGTTTTTTATAGTTTTTTAATAATTCTGGTATTTTGTTTTGACAAATTAGTGGTCTGATTGTATATGGGCAGTTTAATATAACCAAATTCATTTTTGTGATTACTTTGTTACATAGTGCTTATTGTGTATATCACTAATTCTTTTTTATACAAATCATTCATTAATTACACAAATGAGACTTCCATATTTACAAATCTTTGTTTTTTTCCTTCCTTCTTCCTCACCCATGCTTTCTAACATATTTCCTACTATCTTCATCTAATGCCATCTTTTCCTTTAAAGTCACCACATATCAGAATATACGTTAATTTAATTTGGAAGGTCTTCTCAAGATCTTTATAGAATTTCTCTACCTCTTCATTTTTAACAATTGTTATTACACCTAAGTTGCAATTATTTGCATGATCATCTTTTTGCAAGTACTTATCATAGGTACTAAAATATGAGATAACTGAAATCCTATGAAATAATGTTTTTTGCTGGTTTTGGATACACAATAAAACCAATTCTCCCAAACCCTTTAATTGTCAAAGAGGACCTGTGAGCCACCCTTCCATTTATCCATAGTTCTTTTCTTCTGGTATGAGTTATAACAGGAATATCAAGAGTAATATAATTCTATTCCTCTTGAAGTATGACAACTCACTGGTCATTGGGAAAGAATAGAGTGCCAACAGTCAAGTCAAAGTTCAAGCTTATAGTCAGTCTGAAAACTGTAATTCTTAGCATGTCCTGTCCCCTCTTTTCTTACTCTACCACTTACACTTTCATTTCCAATGCAGAACTATACAAAAATAGTCTCTGCAACATCTCCAACAAGAAATCATCCAATCTTTACTTAAAGACAACTTGGGGAAGTGAAAACCACTGCCTCCTGAGGAAGACCATTCCTTTTTCTGATTACTCTGATTATCCAATAGTTATTTTTCATGTCAAGTCTAACTCTCACTCTGCAGCTTCTACTCATTGCCCCTACTTCTGCCCTCTGGAGCCAAGCTAAAGAAGTCTAATCTCTCTTTAATGGATTTTCAAACATTGAATGCAATTATCAAACATTACTCATGTCTTCTCTTCTTCAGGCTATTTTTACTGATCCTTAAATGGTGTAATCTCAAATCCCTTCAACATCCTGGCCACCTTCTGGATGTTCTTCAACTTATTAATGTCCTTTTTTATTTTAAATTTTTTTAATTTTATTTATTTACTTTTAGTTTGCAACATTCAGTTCCACAGTCCCTTGAGTTTCAAATTTTCTTCCCTTCCCTCTACTCTCCCCCCCCATCATGGCAGCCTGCACTCAAATATAGGATCTACAAATATCTTTACATTAATCATTAGTCACGTTGTAAAGGATTATAACTGATGGAATGATCAGTGGGAAAGAGGAAACAAAACAAAACAAAGAAGAGAAACAGAACAAGTACTTCACTTCAATCTGCATTTACACTCCGCATCTCCCTCTCTGGATGTGGGCATCTCCCTCAATCATGAGTCTTTTGGAGCATACAGTCATATATAGTCCCTTAGGCATAGCTCCAGACTGCTCCCCAGAATGGCTGGATCAGTTTACAACTCCACCAACAATTCAAGAGTGCTCCAATTCCTCCACATCCTCTCGAGCATCAGTCATTCTCCTGCCCTGTAATCCCAGCCAATCTGAGTGGTAAGATGTGGCACCCCAGAGTTGCCCTGATTTGCACTTCTCCAATCAATAGTGAGTCAGGACATTTTTCACATGCTTATAGATATCCTTAATTATATCTTCCAAGAACTGCGCACTCATATCCCCTGACCACTTATCAACTGGGTAGTGGCTTGTACTCCTATAGATTCAACTCAATTCTTTGTATATTTTAGAAATGAGGTCTTTATCAGACATACTGGCTGTAAAAGTTCTTTCCCAATTTTCCACTTCCCTCTTAATCTTGGTAACATTGGTTTTATTTGTACAGAAACTTTTCAATTTAATGTAATCAAAATTATCCATTTTGCATTTCATAATGCTCTCTAACTCTTGTTTCATCATGAAGTCTCCCCTTCTCCACAGATCTGACAGGTAAACTATCCCTTGCTCTCCCAGATTGCTTACAGTACCTTTATACCTTGATCACGTATCCATTTCGACTTTATTTTGGTGTACGGTGTCAGATACAGATCTATGCCCAATTTCTGCCATACTGTGTTCCAGTTTTCCCAGCAGTTTTTATCAAATAGTGCGTTCTTATCCCAAAAACTGGGGTCTTTGGGTTTATCAAACAGTAGATTACTGTAGTCATTGGCTTCTGAGTCTTGTGTACCCAGTCTATTCCACTGATCTACTATTCTCTTCCTCATCCAGTACCAAGTAGTTTTGATGACTGCTGCTTTATAATACAGATTAAAATCTGGAATGGCTAGGCCACCTTCCCTAGAATTTCTTTTCATTAATTGTCTTGATATTCTGGATCTTTTATCCTTCCAAATGAATTTTGCTACTATTTTTTCTAGCTCTACAAAGTAATTTTTGATAGACTGATTGGTATGGCACTAAATATGTAATTTAATTTAGGTAAAATTGTCATTTTTATTATATTAGCTCGACCCAGCCATGAGTAATTGATGCTATTCCAGTTAATTAAATCTGACTTTATTTGTGTGAAAAGTGTTTTGTAATTGTGTTCATATAAGTCCTGGATTTGTTTTGGCAGGTTATCAATGTCCTTCTTAATACATGGCACTCAAAACTAAACAAAATCATCCCAATGTATTCTGACTAAAACTGGATGATGACCCCTCTAGCCCTGTAATTATGTCTCTCAACACAGTCTAAGCTTGCATTAGCTTTTTTGCCTACTATATAATACTGTTGACTCATATTGAACTTAGAGTTTCCTAAAAAACTCAATTGCTTCTGCCATCTTGTACTTGTGTTGATTTTTTAAGCTGAGTATAAAACTTGTCATTCGTTGCTTTAAAAGTTATCTAATTAGATTCAGTCCAATATTTATAAGCTGACAGATTTATATCTTTATTGGAATTGAGAGGTCTTTCTAGAAGAAGGATCATGAGCTTGTAAAATTATCTATTTAAAATTGGAAGGAACCTCAGAGGTCATCTGGTTCAAATCTCTCATCTTAAAAAATGAGGACACTGAAGTCCAGGGTCAGTTGGGTGACTTGCTCAAAATCACAAGTAATAAGTATCAGAGACAGGATCTGAAACCATTAAGTAGTCTGACTCTGGAGTTAGTGCTTTTCCATTAAACTAGGTTGCCTCATGAAGAGTATCTCTGCCTAGAGTCTTTCCTTTGATGCTGAATTCAGGAGATGCTCCTGCTGAGGTCTACCTAGGGCCTTTCTCATTCCTAGGTCTACTAACTTTTCCCTGTGTTAGGTTCTACCTAAGGCTTTTTCTCCCTGCTAGTAGACTCCAAATTTGTCCCCATGCTGGGTTCTTACCACAGAGGCTTGAGGGTCTCTTCTAGTTAGTCTTTGCCTAAGGCCTTTCTCCTGTCATTGGGCTCTTCTCCTTATTCCATGCTCTGGTTGAACTGAACTCCCTTGATCCTCTTCTCCAATTGCCCTAGGGCTGCTTTGCACAAGGCTGTCAATCTACCCCTCTTTGTGTACTTCATGATTTCTGCATGACTGTGACAGTCTTTCTCTTTGTCACTGGATTGTATGGAGGTTTCTACAAGTAATCATCATTGCATTTTCAAGCTTTACTAGGGTATTTGCAGGGGACTGGGGCTCATCTAGATCCCAACACACTGCCATATTCCCCAAACCCTTATATAAAGCAGTTGTTCTCCTAAAACAACCTAAGAAGATTCCAGGAAAGACCTGACCACCAGGGGTAAAGGTTCAGCCTGAATGGAGAACAAACCCCTCCAGGCCAACTCTGTGGAATCAGCAAACAACAAATCCTGGGGGCAGCTGAGGCTGGGAGGCAGCCTCAGCCTTGAAAACTTTCATCATCTCATAGACAGTGTGGGACAGTATGGGGATCTGATTGCTGAGCAGGAAGAGACTGAAGGACCTTCCATTGTCAAGCATTGTCACAGCACAGCTGTGCTGACCAGACATGTACTGTGCTGTGGCTGCAGGGAGAAGGAGCTAACATATACCTGGTGAATGCAGTAGCAGAGTGCCAGGGGCTCTGCTAGTTGTGGCACTTGCAGGAGAGCAGAATCCCTGGTTTCAGTTCCAAGACAACTGTAGTTTGCAGCTGACAAAGGGACCGCAAAGAGTAAGATAATTTGTGGAATAACATTACTGGGGACCCTTGCAGTAGCTTAAAAGTAGAGAGGAAAGCCCAAGTTTGAGCCCCAGGGCAGACCTCAAAAAATAACAGTAAGGAGGACTCACAGCTTGGGGTATTACTTCCCATATCTTGTGACTATAATTTTACACACTAAAAGCTTCAAAAATTAAAATAAAACTAAACTAAATACATAAAAATGACCAAGCAAAGGAGCAAGATTCAAACCACAGACAGCTACTGTGTGGATGGAGAAGATCTGGGTTCATATTCAGAGGAAGGTAATGGAGCAAAAAAAGTCAATCCCTTTTCAATGAGAAACATCAAATGGTCTCAAGCACAAAAATAGTTCTTAGAAGAACTTAAGGGCAGCTAGGTGGTACAGTGAATAGAGCACCAGCCAGGAGTCTGGAGGACATGAGTTCAAATAGAAGGAAAAATAGAAGGCAATGTGAAATAGCTCATTGAAAAAATCACTGACCTGGAAAATAGATCCGAGAGAGACAATTTAAAAATTACTGGACTACCTGAAAGCCATAATCAGAAAAAAAAACCTAGAAATTACCAATCAAGAAATTCTCAAGGAAAATTGCCCTGATATTTTAGAACCAGTGGGCAAAAGAGAACTTGAAAGAATTCACCAATCACCTCTTGAAAAAGATCCCAAAAAGAAAACTCCCAGGAATGTTATAGCCAGGTTCCAGAGCCCCCAGATCAAGTAGAAAATATTACAAGCTTCCACGAATAAACAATTTGAATACTATGGAAACACAATTAGGATAACCCAGGATCTGGCAGCTTCTATATTAAGGGATCAAAGGGCCTGGAATATGATATTCCAGAGATCAAGGGAGCTAGGAATAAAACCAAGAATAACCTACCCAGCAAAAATGAATATAATGTTCCAGGGGAAAATATGTTCATTCAATCAGGTGGAGGACTTTCAAGCATTCTTGCTGAAAAAACCAGAACTGAAAAGAAAATTTGACAAATACAAGAAGCACGAGAAGGTAAACATGGAAAAGAAATCATAAGGAACTTATCAAAGTTGAACTATTTATATGCCAACATGGAAAAAACAATAACTGTAACTTATGAAACTTTTCTCAGTATGAGTATGTGTGAAGAGAATACAAATGTATAATATATATGTATAAATACACATATGTCTATATAGGAGTGTATATACATATATATGCATAGGAATACATATCTGAGTATGTGTATATATGTGTACATAGAGGGCACAGGATCAATTGAATAGGAAGGGATGATACTTTAAAAGGTGAAATTCTGCCTTTTTAATAGTCATATAATTGTATCTTTTTCCCTATAAAAATTCAAGGAAATTCACCCAAAAAATCCCACTCTGAGGTGGAAGAGGAAAAGAATGAGAGGAGACAGGGAGAGACAGAATTGGATTAATCATCTCACATAGAAGAGGCAAGAGATAACTGTTACAATGGAAGGGAAGAACAGGAAGGCAAAAGGGAAAGGGTCAACCTCACTCTCATTGAATTTGGCTTAGAGAAGGAATGACATAAACTCTAAACTGGGTATCTTGCCACACAGGAGAGTAAGGGGGGTGAGAGGTAGGATGATG